>QLOZ01001404.1:0-52195 GCA_003314065.1 Lactarius sp. MG50
GCATCCGCCGCAGACGAAATGGCGCCGTCCCTGAAAGAGATGAAAGCTGTGCGACCGAGGAGGATGTTCCACGCACCAGCAGATATTAGTTGACGGCCTCTCCGCATGAGCTCCACCGGTAACTCGCTAATTGGTGCGAATATTCAGTGGCCGCTGCATCCGATCAACGTCCCGGCCACCGTTGGGGAGAAGGGAAAGAGGGAGGTCGACAAGCAGACGAATGAGGGCGTGTAGTTGAGCCCGCAGGCATCGTTCGATGGGCCTCATCCCCTGCTCAGCGGATGCGTCCTTCCACTCTGCGATCAGCAGTTTCTTATCGCCAACTCAGTCTCAGAGCCAGCGCAAGCTAGAAGCAGATCCTTTCAACAACCTATGTAGTGTGTGGTTGTGGTTAATACTAGTAAGCTCTGTGAATGAAACAAAAATGCATCGCTCACTTGGGAAGCAGACGCCGAGCAAGGACCTGACGGGCCGTTGCCTTGCACGCCTCATCAGGTCCCTGTAGCTGTTGTCGAATCTCTGGAGGAAGAAGAGGCGCTCCTGCTGCACCCCTACAGAGGCGACATTTGGGAAACCTCTCTACAAGTTCTGTAGTGGCAATTATATAATCTATCGAATATTGATCTCGCCTGGCTTACCCCCCAATAATTTAAAGGCAATCTAGTCAATTATCGATGTATTATGCGAATACAACAGTACTACAACTCGTATTTCTTGGCTAAATTTTCGTCGTTATTCTACTAAATTCAGTTAATGTCGTGGCGGTGATTGGGGTTGCGGTCCTAGTTATCCTCGACGATCCTCAGTCGTCGTTGCCGCTGGAATAGGGGAAGAGGTCAGAGGTCACATGATGAGGAAGTCACGGGATAAGTAGTACATATAGCGGATCATGAGCATAGAATAACCTCGGTTGAACCCATCGACGAGTCCTTGGGGGCGCAACCCCTCTCTCCACCGCCCCGGTCGTTGTGGTCCCATCGTGGACGCAGTCGTGGTCGCGTCATGGTTACCATGTAGTCACGTCATGCTGCTGTCATCGCTAGGGTCGTGGTCGCGTCATAGTCGCCGTCCGGGTCGTCATCATCGTGTCGTACCCAAAGTAAGGTTCGTATCGTAGTCGTGCTAGGACGTGCTTGTGGTTGTGGTGGTCTTATGGACCCGGTTGCTGTGGTCGCCATTGTAGCCATGTCGGCGTGGCTATCGTCCCACGTCAAGGTCGTTGTGGTGATCACGGAGGTCACGGTCCCGGTGGTCTTCGTCCTGGTCCGGTCCCGATCCAAATCCTGGTTGTGGATTGTCCCCTGGTTGAAATGGCGCAGAGATGGCCACTTTCCATGCACACCCGCGACACGATATTGGGATCATTCACATCACAAGCCAGTCTGAAGTTGAGGTGAGTCCAGGATGGCCCCGTGTCACGCTCATAGGGCGTGTGTCATGGCTGTCGTTGACGTTGGCGGCCGCCCACAAGCTGAGATGATCGCAACGTAGCGCGTTCACCATCACAGTCGTCAATGGCCAACATGAGGCCGAGGCGGGGTGGGGATGGCTGCAAACGCCACGCATCAGTCATCCTCACTGTGGGTCAGCGGTCTGTGCGCATGGAGAGAGAGGAGTGAGGCCGCATGTATGCTGCCTCTTGCTGAGGAGACCCGTGGCAACCTGTATGGACGGAGAGAACTTATCGGAAAAAATGAAAACAGTGGTACTCACATTTTACCCTACTTCTCAAAACAACATCTGTATCCCTCCTGAGGCTACCACGGATTGAGGAGTTAAGAGTTGAGACGCTGTTGAAGCCCGAGAAAAGGTGGCTATTCGGTGACGATGGTCATGAGGTGGGTTGATGAGAGTGGGGGAGCCGAAGTTGAACTGCTAGCCCTCGAAGAGCGACTCGGAAGAGAGAGAAGACCCGCAGCGACGATGGCGGCGGCACTTCTCGGTATGCTCACCAGAGAAATAGGCCATCGATAGAGTGGCGCATCGAGCAAGACCATGGGCGGGTGTACGCTAAATGAGGAGATACGCCACTTTGACAACTTAGTTGAAGGAGAATTGCTTTTACTGTACACACTGCCGTCGGCTCGGCTAGCTCACGCGGGGGCGGGCAGAAGGGATTCCTTGCGCACGGTGGCAGTGGCGGTATCCTCGTATTCATGGGCGCTGGGGCTATTGAAGGCGACGAAAGGGATAATCGCAGTAGGCCCTCGCCGACCGCCGCGAAGAACAACAAGAGCCTGAGGACGTGCTGCTGGTAGTACGCGGTGATGACGATGTCGAATATAAGACACGACCTACCGTCCTTGTTTGGGGTAACTCCCCGTCGAAATCTGAGTGATGGTGGCTGCCTCCGACACTTTCAGTCAAACATCCCACCTTGCATCATAACTGCACCCGTATTCAGCAACTCAGCCCTTGTCACACTCCGAGTCCACAGGAATGTGCGCTCACTGGCACAGAACCTTGAATGCGTTTGGTTCTCTGTTAACCAAGTCAAAATATCGGGCCGGTACTCCGGCATAATCAAATTCTCCTTCAAGTTCGATTCCTGCCCTAAACATGTGGATTTCCCTACTTTCTTCGAACTCGAACTCGTGTCACTCCTGCTTCTAACGGACTATGCATACTCCTGACCACGTGCCCCAGGAACTACGCTCACACGCAGGGCAGACTGCTCTACCCAGAGGGAATATGGAAGGGTCGGAACCGCGGTAGCCTCACCCTTCCCCGTTTCTTTTTCCCGCCGATTCATCATATGATGACTTTCTATGGCCAGTTCGGGGAGGCAAACAACCAAGTTGCGTTCCTGCTGTTTTCCCTGCATGTGTCTACATCCTCTGCACGCTCCAATCATTCGTCTCCAGAAATGAGTTTGTTGTCACTCCCGTGCTTGCTCTTCTGGATGATGTCTCTGTTATGGAGGGGCTGTGCCCAGCTCTGCGCGGTGGCGCATATATTTCACCTGCCGCCCGAGACCTTGCTCGACACCGAGCTGGCAAGCAAGGAGATACTCGTGCCGTTGTGTAGCGAGGATTGGCTGTACAAGGCGGAAGTAATCGTGGTTCGCTGTGTCTGTGCCTTGCGTCACCTGCCTTTCTCACTGTCATTTGTATACCCAGACTCCTCAAAAATGTACCAACGGAACCTCACAGAGGCATCCTCCCCTTCGTATTACGTACCGCATACACCGCTTCTGGAGCGCTGCATCGACAGTGAAAGGCGTGACGGCGGACATTCAGTACGCCTTCTCATTTCCTTGTCCTTTTCAGCGATTGGCTGGTTGATGAGTTATTGGTTGAACTAGCTTGCGACAGTGAGGATTGCGTACGCGCGAGACTGCATTTCAGCGGTGCGAGGCATGCCAATCGAAAAATTATGCCGAGATTCAACGATCTATGCATGTGGTAGCCGCTTTTCACATCCACCGCCGCCACCTTGACCCGTTGTGCCGACAACTGTCAGGGCATGATAGTGACTTCGTCGTTGGGTTGTTCCTCACAGGCATACAGTACAGCGATAGAGTAACGGGCCTGTAGCATTTCTCGCATTCGTGGGTTTGCCGTGGTGCATAATCACACAAGTGATCGTATATGACCTTAGAAGATTGCAACGATCAGCGAGGACCTGCATGACCGCAACGCAGAATGGGGTATCCTGCAGTTATCAGTCAGTTCTGCGGATTTCTTAGAAGAGGGGGATGTGCAGGTGTGTCTTGCGGACAGGATATTCTATACCGCGGCGATTCCTGCCAATCTCTCTCCAATGGCCGAGTCATCACCTCCTAGCTTTTGCTTCGGTTTGGATACACTTCTGAGTCTCTTGATTCATACAGTACCTCGAGTGTTTCGTTTTCCCCGAGCTGCGCCCCCTCGCCTGCGCGTTTTTCTTCTCTGTCAGTCTGTTCGTCCCCTCTGATTAGTGCGTGGCCTACTGGCCGCTTCACAGTTAGGGCATAGTTGGTTTGTACCTCTCGTCTTTCCGAGTTGGTTCGCAATCCTCTGGGATTCTGCGGCTAATTGTTGCCCTGGATTTGTGACCCCCCCATTAGATCGGCCAATAGTCATGTACAGTATTGTGGCGTGTAGTTGGTTATGTAAAAACATGACGGAAGACGACATCGAATTCCTATCCTCAAGTACCTGTAGAGTAGACCTGTAAACGCGACAACGCACTCTCAGTTTGTGATGTGCTCTGACAGCAGTTTCGTCATCTCGTCGTATCCTTTTTCCTCCGCAACCTGGAATGCCGTCCTGCCCTTGTCATCCTCCGCCCCTATATCCGCGCCATGCTCGAGCAACGCGCGTGCGAATGCGAGGATCTTCTCGGGTGCCTTCCAGTTCTCGTTGCGTGAGGCCAGATGTAACGGGGTCGAGCCACCCTTATCCCGCGCGTTCACGTCTACGCCGTGGGCAAGGAATAACCGAGCAATATTCGCGTGACCATTTCTAGATGCATCGTGTAATGGAGTCAAGCCCTCGTTGTCCTGAGCTTTGGGGTCCACATTGTTCTGTAGTAGTATCCGAGCCGCGTCGAGTTGTCCTCCAAAAGCTGCATAATGCAGCGCATTCGCGTCGTCTTGTGCAAGCATATTCGCATCCGCACCATGGTTGAGAAGCCACTGCATAATTTCAACGTCTCCCGAATACGATATGCTATGCAGTGGAATTTTTTCCCAATTGCCTCGAGGGTCCACGGTTGCACCGTGTTGATAGAGTAATTGTGCAACATGGAAGTGTTTCCCCGCCAATGCTGCCACCAGTGGTGTCACATAATAGCCGCCCCGGATGTTCACATCTTGTAGATGCTTGACAACAAGGTGCTCTGCCAGGTCGTGAAGTCCACAGAGTGCGGCGTAATACAGAGGGGACGCGTTTGATCTCTCGGAAAAGAAGGGTGCAAACTGATAAAGAACAGAATCGCCGTGGGGTTCCGTGTCTATGTCGTGTAATCGCAACCAGGTCAAAAAATGTGGTTTGTCGGGGTTAAAGAGATGTTCCATCGCTTTCCATACGTGTGACGACACATTCTCGAACTGGGCATGGTCGGCCCAGTGTCGGGCGGCATATCTAGCCAAAGGAAAGCCATCCAAGACGGTGTCATCGATACTGTCATCGTCAGCACGATCGTCCACGGGCAAGCGCAGCAGGACACCTAAGCAAGATTGTGCGAGGATCGTGTGCGCAGCCTCCATGGATATATGATACCGTGAGACATCCCCACTTGAATCAGCGAGGCGAGGCGAGGTCAGGAATTCCTTTACCGAGAAGTGCGAAAATTGCACGACTCGTGAATCACCAGTGTCGATGATGGCGATCAAACTGGAACATGCTGCCTGAAGAGCTTCTTCTTGATCCTCCCACCGCCAGTCTGGGTTCAACTTCGGGATCCCATCAGCACCCTCAAAGTCAACCGCGAGGACTTCTGTGAGCTCCTCGACACCAAGTGGCCGGATAGATACTACAAGGCATTGCAGCAGACGATAAACGTCTTTTTGGTTCGTCTCGTTGATTTCCCTCAGCACTCGCTGATATGTTTCGTCGAGGGATGTTGGCAGTTCGCTGAGGACATGCTCAACATTGCGTGCGAGACATCCTCGAAGCCTTTCCAGCTGACACACAACCCATCGAAACCTGATGAATGGTGTGAAAAGGTATTACGAACATAGAGTGACACCCGTACATTCCATCCGCTTTTTCGGAGAGTGCCTTGATGACCGAGTCTTTAACGTCCCGTCTCCACTTCCTCATCACTGGCTCCTTGTCCGAATAAACGACAGAGCGAACGTAATTAGCGATATCTTGTTTCTGGCCGTCTTGGTCGTGAAGAGACACCTTGAAACGTGCCAATCGTTCAAGGACATCCTTGATATCGAACTCGGGGCGACTTGTTATACAAATATGTAAGTTTGGAGTGCGGCGTTCGACGAGTTCCTTCATAAGCTGTAAGACCTTTTGACGCGAGGGTGGCGCCCCAATCGCCTTTGAAGTGTTGGGGCATTCGTCGAGAGCGTCGATGATAAGATAGATTGGGACTTGTCCTTGAGCCGTAAACATGCTTTTGAGGCATTGTGAAAGTGCGCTCTCACTGGGTTGCTGTTTACCACGATCGTGTGTAGAATACAAGTCGAAAAGAGTTTCGAAGCAAGGATCGGATTGAGCACAGAGCTGAACGATGAGAGAAGATAGTAAAGCACGGGTATCTTGCTTTGCTGCATCCTTGAAATCGAAGAAGAAGTAGCCTATGTGGCGTGGCCGGGCGTTGGAGACCTTTTGTAGTAGATCGTGGATGATCGCGGAGCTTGTCAATATTATAAGTTGGATGGAATATAACCAGCCGGAAAGTGATGTACCTAAGGATACTTTTTCCTGACCCTGCTATCAGCCAAGGGAGCAGCATAAGTAAGAGGAGAGTCGCTAACACAAGAAATTTACGTTTTCCGTGAATCCATAGCAAGGATTCAGAACCCGACACTTTCCAGTGTTCGAAGGTATGGCTTTCAGTGAACCATGCCGCAGTGCCATCGTGGAAAGCATCACGGGCAGTGTTATAATTTATGGATGGATCTGGAGGAGAGAGCCATTCTTGAAATTTCTCTCGTAACTGGTCTCCTGTAGTATTTTGAGACTTTGGCAAGCGATAGTCGGATGAGGAGATCACGAACGCTTAAGATCACCGAGATCGTTCCCGATCTGTTGCGTCGCTAAGTGCATGCACAGTAAGGTTAATGAAGACTAGCAAGAATGCGCAGAGCGCACCGCCAAGGACTTGCACAGTCGCCGTCAAACTCTCATCGTGTGACAGCTTTTCCAGCCTCTTCAGCGCATCTTCGATATCTGTCCTTCCCACTAGTTGCTTTAGGTATCTCTCTGAGAGTGATCAGTCGAGCGAGAAATCTGCCTAGGGATAGACTCACTCGCCCATCGTTGCTTGATCTCCTTTGTTGCGATAGCAAGGATTCCGAGAATCTCGACCATTATCTTTGTGATCAAATTCTTCATCGCCTCGGTCAGTCGCACTTGAACATACGTCTCGAGACGTTCGAAAAAGGTTTCGATCCTCTCGAAGAGATCGACGAGCGCGTCTTGGCTCGCTCCGACATTCTTAGCCGCCTTCGAGCTCCGGGGTCAGAATTGTCTGCAACAATGAAGAAAATTACGCACTATTAGAAAGACACCGATTCCCGCAAAAATAACTTTCGCGGGTGAGAAAACCTGCGATCTCAGTGTTAAAGGGAAGATCGTTGGCGAGTTAACTCCTAGAGATGTACCATGCCGACACCCTCGCCGAGTGCTGCAGAAAATCCACAAAGGACCGTAACAGTTGCATTGAGCCACTGTCTAGAGTTCCCACCATCACTCTGAGACTGAATGAATTGTTGAATATTGTATTGCTGGTTTAGTATGTCGAGGATAGCGGTAGGAGACTCGCAAGACTGGAGCTGGGCAGTGAGCTGATGTGTAAGAAGGTCTTCCTTCGTCTTCCTTTTATAGTTGTTCAAGGCAGCGACGAAAATAGGCCGGAAATTGGGAGAGGGCGCTGAGGCAATCAGGAGGGTAGTGCGAGACATAGTGGCAGTGGGGAGGAGCTGGTCACGGTTTTCACAGAGGAAATTTGGTGGTTATGAGACAAAGAAGGCTGTGGTTCGGCAGGTCCGTGTGTATTGCCTCATGTAGATACAATAATCTCACGGATAAGCTGAGATGACCAGATATGGATGATAAGCGCGCAATGCAGAACGATAGCGTTCAAAGTGAGTGACACACAAGTACTATAGACCAGCGTGATGTCAGCCGAGATAGGTGCCAAGAAAAGGGATGTTAGCCAATGCCGACGAGACCCAATGAAATGAGCAGTGCCTGTGTGGCACGCTCTCGGCGCATACTATAACTTATCTTGATACACCGGAGATGCCAGTAGTAGAGCAGAATGGGGCTATGGGGCTAGTAAGCCGGCCATAATATTATAGGGTCCAGTGGTATGTCATATTATCTTAAAGATGGCTCGCGGAGGGTCAAAGGTGCCAGCCTGAGTGAGTGTCAATGTTCGATATATCACGTGCAATATTTGAGCCGACTCGGAAGGCTGGGCTCGACTCGGACGATAAGTCAGTTCAGGTTGGTAATGCAGAGATTCTCTCTCGTCATCCGTCCTGTTGTGACTCACTATCCATTCGCATGGGATAGATGTCACTACTATTCAACATTCTCAGCGGTGCGAGGCATGCCAATTGAAAACTTATGCCGAGATCCAACGGGCTGTGCATATGGTAGTCGCTCTTCACCACTGGCATGACAGCCCCCACCGCCGCCTGGACCTGTTGTGCCGACAAAAACTGTCAGTGCATGATAGCAACCTTGTCGTTGGGTTGTTCCTCATAGACACATAGTACAGTGATCACATGTAACCTAGGAGGATTGCAGCAATTAGCGAAGACCTGCATGACCGCAGCGCGCAAGACAGGATGGGCTATCGACGTTATGAAATCAATTTATATACGGTAACCTTTTTGGGGCATGCCCGACTTTTACTTAAAAGATAAGACTAGTTGTATCCTGTAGTTATCTGTCAGCTCTACGCGGATTTTTTAGAAGAAGGAGAATGTGCAGGTGTGTCTGTCGGACAGGATATTCTATACCGCAGCTATTCCTGCCAATCTTCCAATGGCCGATTTATGACCTCCTGGCACCTTTGCTTCAGTTTGGATACACTTTTGGGTCTCTTTGATTCAAACAGTACCTCGAGAGTTTCAGTTTCTCAGACTCGGAGCTGCGCCCCTCTCCTGCGCATTTTTCTTCTGTCAGTCTGTTCGTTCCCGCTGATTCCTACGTAGCCTACTGGCCACTGTACAGTTGGCGCATAGTTCGTTTGTACCTCTCGTCATTCTGAGTTGGTTCGCAATCCTGAGGGATTCTGCGGCTAATTGTTACCCTGAATTTGTGAGCCCCCACCAGTAGATCGGCCAATATTCATGTACAGTACAGTATTGTGACGTGTAGGAATACAAAACATGACAGAAGACGACATCGGCTTCCTATCCTCAAGTACTCGTAGAGAAGACTCGGACCTGTAAATGCTACAACACACACTGCTCTAACAGCAGCTTCATAATCTCGTCACATCCTTTTTCCTCCGCAACCTGGAATGCCGTCCTGCCCTTGTCATCTTCCGTCCCTGTATCCCGGGCCGCGCCATGCTCGAGCAACACACGTACGATTGCGAGGCGCTTCTCGGGTGAAATCCCAAACTCGTGTGAGACCAGATGTAACGGGGTCGAACCACCCTTATCCCGCGCGTTCACATCTACACCGTGGGCAAGCAATAACCGAGCAACACTCGGGTGACCATGTCCCGATGCATAGTGTAATGGAGTCTTGCCGTCGTTGTCCTGAGCTTTGGGGTCCACATTGTTCTGTAGTAGTATCCGAGCCGCGTCGAGTTGTCCTTTCCAAGCTGCATGATGCAGCGCATTCGAGTCGTCTTCCGCAAGCACATTCGCATCCGCACCATGCCTGAGTAGCCACTGCATAATTTCGACGTCTCCTGCATCCGATATGGCATGCAGTGGGGTTTTTCCCCCAAAGCCTCGAGGGTCCATGGTTGCACCGTGTCGATAGAGTAATTGTGCAACATGGAAGTGTTTCCCCAACAACGCTGCCACCAGTGGTGTCACATAATAGCCACCACGGAAGTTCACATCTTGTAGATGCTTGACAACAAGGTGCTCTGCCAGGTCATGAAGTCCACAGAGTGCGGCGTAATACAGAGGGGACGCGTTTGATTTCTGCCAGTGGTAGGGTGCAAACTGATAAAAAACAGAATCCTCGTGGGGGTACGGGTCTATGTTGTGTAATCGCAACCAGGTCAAAAAATGTGCATTGTCGGGGTTAAAAAGATGTTCCATCGCTTTGCGTAAATGTGACGACACATTCTCAAACTGGGCATGGTCGACCCAGTGTCGAGCGGCATATCCAGCCAGAGGAAAGTCAGCCTTGACCTCTTCGGTACGATCGTCGTCCACTGGTAAGTGCAGCAGGACACCTAAGCAAGATTGGGCGAGGATCGTGTGCGCAGCCTCCATAGATATATGATACCGTGAGACATCCCCACTTGAATCAGCGAGGCGAGGCGAGGTCAGGAATTCCTTTACCGAGAAGTGCGAAAATTGCACGACTCGTGAATCGCCAGTGTCGACGATGGCGATAAAACTGGAACAAGCTGCTTGAAGAGCTTCTTCTTGATCTTCCCACCGCCAGTCAGGGTTCAACTTCGGGATCCCTTCAGCACCATCAAAGTCAACCGCGAGGACTTCTGCGAGCTCCTCGACACGAAGTGGCCGAATAGACACCACCAGGCATTGTAGCAGACGATAAACGTCTTTTTGATTCGCCTTATCAATTTCCCTCAACACTCGCTGGTATGTTTCGTCGAGTGATTCTGGCAATTCGTTGAGGACATTCTCAACATTGCGTGCAAGACATCTTCGCAGCAGATCCAGCTGACACACAACCCATCGAAACCTGACGGATGGTGTAAGAAAGTATCACGAACGTAGAACGACACCCGTACATTCCATTAGCTCTTTCGGAGAGCGTCTTGACGACCAAGTCTTTAACATCCCGTCTCCACTTCTTCATCACTGGCTCCTTGTCCGAATAAACGACAGAGTGGACGTAATTAGCGATATCTTTCTTCTGGCCATCTTCGTCGTGCAGAGACACCTTGAACCATGACAACTGTCCAAGGACAACCTTGATATCATACTCTGGGCGACTTGTTGCACAAACATGTAAGTTTGGAATTGAGAGGTCGGCGAGCTCCTTCACAACCTCCAAGACCTTTTGACGGGAGGGTGGCACTCCAGGCACCTTCGAAGTGTTGGAGCTTTCATCGAGAGCATCGATGATAAGATAGATTGGGACTTGTCCCAGAACCGTAAGCATATTCTTGAGGCATTGTAAGAGTGTGCCCTCACTGGGCTGATTTGAACCATTATCGTGTGTGGAATACGCGTCGAAAAGAATTTTGGAGGCAGGATCGGATCGAGCGCAGAGCTGGATGAGGAAAGAAGATAGTAGAGCACGGGCATCCTGCTTTGCTGCATCCTTAAAGTCGAAGAAAAAATAAGCAACGTTGGATGGCCTGGCGTTGGAGACATCTTGGAGATCGTGGATGATCGTGGAGCTTGTCGAAAATATGAGTTGCAAGGAATGTGATCAGTGGAGTAGTGACGTACCTAAGGATACTTTTCCCAGAGCCGGCTATCAAGGAGGAAGCATTACAGATAGCTAACCGCTGAAAGTGGAGGAAACGTACGTTTTCCATGAATCCATAAGAAGGATTTAGAACCCGAATCTTTCCAAAGCTCAAAGGTACTACTTTGAGTGAACCACCCCGCAGTGCCATCATGGTGTGCGAGGCGGGCAGTGTTATAGTTGATGGAAGGATCTGGCGGAGAGAGCCATTCTCGAAATTTCGCTCGTAATTGGTCTCCTGTAGTATTTTGAGACCCTACCCAGCGATAGTCGGATGGGGAGATCACGAACGTTTAAGATCACCGAGATCGTTCCCAATCTGTTGCGTCGCTAAGTGTATGCACCGTAAGGTTAGTGGAGATTAGCCAGAATATGCAGAGCGCACTGTCAACGACCCTCTCCGCAGCTTCCAGGACTTGCACAGTCGCCGTCAAAGCCTCATCGTGTGACAGTTTTTCTAACCTTTTCAACGCATCTTCGATATCTGTCCTTCCCACTAGTTTCTTCATGTATCTCTCTAAGAGTGATCAGTCGAGTGAGAAATCCGCCTAGGGACAGACTCACTCGCCCATCGTTGCTTGACCTCCTTTGTCACGATAGCAAGGATTCCGAGAATCTCGACCATTATCTTTATGACCAAATTCTTCATCGCCTCGGTCAGTCGCACTTGAACATAGGTCTCGAGACGTTTGAAAAATCCTTCGATCCGGTCGAAGAGATCGATCAGCGCGTCTTGGCTCGCTCCGACATTCTTAGCCGCCTTCGAGCTCCGGGGTCAGAATTGTCTGCAGCAATGAAGAAAATCACGCACTAGTAAAAAGACACCGATTCCCGCAAAAATAACTTTCGCGGGTGAGAAAACCTGCGATCTCAGTGTTAAAGGGAAGATCGTTGGCGAGTTAACTGCTAGAGATGTACCATGCCGACACCCTCGCCGAGTGCTGCAGAAAGTCCACAAAGGACGGTAACAGTGGCATTGAGCCACTGTCTAGAGCTCCTGCCATCACTCTGAGACTGAATGAATTGTTGAATATTGTATTGACGGTTAAGTATGTCAAGGATAGCACTAGGAGACTCGCAAGTCTGGAGCTGGGCGGTGAGCTGATGTGTAAGAAGGTCTTCCTTCGTCTTCCTTTTATAGTTGTTTAAGGCAGCGACGAAAATAGGTCGGAAATTGGAAGATGATGCCGAGGCAATCGGGAGGGGAGTGTGGGACATAGTGGCAGTGGGGAGGAGCTGGTCTTCACAGAGGATATTTGGTAGGTGATGAGGCAAGGAAGGCTGTGGTTCGTCAGGTCCGTGCATACTGCCTCGTGTAGATCCAATTGTCCCACGAAGGTACGCTAGGATGACCAGAAATGGATGATAGGCGCGCAATGCAGAATGATAGCGTTCAAAGTGAGTGACACACAAGTATAGACCCAGCGTAATGTTAGTCGAGATAGGCGCGAATTCATAAAGAAGGAATGTAGGCCAACGCCGACGAGATCTAATGAAATGAGTAGTGTCTTTGTGGTACGCTCCTGGCCGCATATGCCTTATCTTGATACAACGGAGATGGCAGCACTAGTGCAGAATAGGGTTATGGGGCTAATAAGCCAGCTATAATATTATAAGATCGACTGGTATGTTATATTGTCAACGATGGCTCGCGGAGGGTCAAATCGTTGCCGCGAGGCGCAAGGTAGTGCGTGCACGTGCAATATTTAAGCTGAAGGCCGGCTCTCGAGGTGCGGTGATTACTGTACTGTACTGTGATTGATGACTCGGATGCAGAGATTGTCTCTCGTCCTCCGTCTTGCTGTGATTCACTGTCCGTTCGTATGAGATAAATGTTACTGCTATTGCATCCATCGAGTTTTCGGTGCCAACACCGACGTTCGATGTCTTTACCATTCTGACGAGTCGGTAGTAAGCCCCCACATGGCTGCCAATTAGGCGGTGGAAAAGAATGGTGATTATGTCAGTCAATGCGTACAGCTTCCCATCCGTTCTGGAGTGTAGTACGAATACAGTTGGCACAAGCCGCACAACCACCCGAGAATGGAATACTGTTCGTCACGTGCCTCCAGTGACATGTCTCGTGACGTCTCATGATCGTCGAGATCCAATACACTGTCTTCGAGGACCTTCTCTGGCACCTTCGGATACAGAAGATGCCCATGTCGATATTATATCCTCTCCTGTTCAAGAAGCCTCCATCCGCACTTTCGCACTGCCTCAGGCCCCTCTTTCGAGATACAACAAGTCATACCCACCAAACATAATGTCTTCTAGAATGGCGTGCGGCCTTGTGGGGAGGTCACACATGCACGTCGAGACGCTGCAGGTGAGGGTCAAGATCTTCACGATGCGACGACCTGATCCCGAAACCCTTATCGACTCGCTTCTGTCGGTCGATTTCCGCAAACGAGTTCCTGTTGCTCTGGGCTACATCCTCGGTCCTTTCTTGTCTTTAATGGGAACCCTCCTCGGGAAGCGGATCCGGTCGAGTGTTTCAGGTGACGGTGTATTACTAATCCTTTGTTTCGTCAAGCTACTGGAGGAGAGCCACGATGACCGCATAGAAGAGCTTTGAGGCATACGGCGGCATTCGCTTGACGGATTGCGTGGCCCTTTGTCCTGCACGGGCTCATAAAAGACGAGATGAACGTATACATGATTGATAGCGTATGGTAGGATTACTTTACCACCTCTACAGGGCGCAAGCACCCATCTTCGCCACCGGGGGTTGTTTAATGATCCCTTTTGGAACCACAGTTCGATAACTCTATAGTGTATTCAAGCCCCCGCCGCACTCACCCTGGGCTCGCTCTTAGCACTGCCCGAGCTGCAGGCCACTATGGGCATGTCACACATCCGCAAGTGACGCATGCGCCAGCTTTCCACCTTGCGGAGCGTCTCCTCCACGATGGGGGCGTCTCGTGCAGTCATTTACGAGTGTATGGACAATGGTAAGGAACATCGGAGACGGCGTGATTCTGTGGAAAAGAGAAGGTACGAAGATAGTTTAAAAGTTGAAAGGAGTGAAGCGGTTCAGAGAAGAGGTGCACATCTTCTTTCTAATTCTTCGGTTCACTTTCTCGTCGCTGACGACGTATCTATCTCCGAGAGCTGGTGAAGAGGCGAGCAACGATTCATGAAGTCTACTCGGATTCCTGTTTGATGTATCCGCCTCCGCCTCCACCACCATCATCTCTAGGTAGTACCTCTTGTCCTCCCTCCGAATACTAGCCGCAGCGAAGAAGTCCTTGCAGACATTTGCGTACATCTCCGACATGCTCGTGCGCCAGTCAAGGCTCCGACTGATTCATCGTCACGATCTCGGGCTAAACGCGTTGGACAGCGTACAATCAGCATCCGCCGCGGACGAAATGGCGCCGTCTGAAACATATGAAAGCTGTGCGACCGAGGAAGATGTTTAACGCACCAGCAGATATTAGTTGGCGGCCTCCCCGCATGAGCTCCACCGATAACTCGCTAATTGGTGCGGGTATTGAATGGCCGCCGCGCCCGATCAATGTCCCGGCCACAGTTGGGGAGAAGCGAAAGAGGGAGGTCGACAAGCAGACGAATGAGGGCGTGTAGTTGAGCCTGCGGGCATCGTTCGATGGGGCTCATCCCTCGCTCAGCGGATGCGTCCTTCCACTCTGCGATCAGCAGTTTCTTATCCCCAACTCAGTCTCAGAGCCAGTGCAAGCTAGAAGCAGATCCTTTCAACAGCCTATGTAGTGTGCGGTTGTGGTTAATACTAGTAACGAAGCGCTGTGAATGAGACAAAAATGCATCGCTCACTTGGGAAACAGACGCCGAGCAAGGACCTGACGAGCCGTTGCCTTGCACGCCTCATCAGGTCCCTGTAGCTGTCGTCGAATCTCTGGAGGAAGAAGAGGCGCTCCTGCTGCACCCCTACGGAGGCGACATTTGGGAAACCTTCTATAAGTTCTGTAGTGGCAATTATATAATCTATCGAATATTGATCTCGCCTGGCTTACCCCCCAATAATTTAAAGGCAATCTAGTCAATTATCGATGTATTATGTGAATACAACAGTACTACAACTCGTATTTCTTGGCTAAATTTTCGTCGTTATTCTACTAAATTCAGTAAATGTCGTGGCGGTGATTGGGGTTCCGGTCCTAGTCATCCTCGACGATCCTCAGTCGTCGTTGCCGCCCCGGTCGTTGTGGTCCCATCGTAGTCGCAGTCGTGGTCGCGTCATGGTCACCATGTAGTCACGTCATGCTGCTATCATCGCTAGGGTCGTGGTCGCGTCATAGTCGCCGTCCGGGTCGTCATCAACGTGTCGTACCCAAAGTAAGGTTCGTGTCGTGGTCGTGCTAGGACGTGCTCGTGGTTGTGGTGGTCTTATGGACCCAGTTGCTGTGGTCGCCATTGTAGCCATGTCAGCGTGGCTATCGTCTCACGTCAAGGTCGTTGTGGTGATCACGGAGGTCACGGTCCAGGTGTTCTTCGTCCTGGCCCGGTCCTGATCCAAATCCTGGTCGTGGATTGTTCCCTGGTTGAAACAGCGCAGAGATGGCCACTTTCCATGCACACCCGTGACACACGATATTGGGATCATTCACATCACAGGCCAGTCTGAAGTTGAGGTGGGCCCAGGATGGCCCCGTGTCACGCTCATGGGGCGTGTGTCATGGCTGTCGTTGATGTTGCCGGCCGCCCACAAGCTGAGATGATCGCAACGCAGCGCGTTCATCATCACAGTCGTCAATGGCCAACCCGAGGCCGAGGCGGGGTGGGGATGGCCGCAAATGCCACGCATCAGTCATCCTCACTGTCGGCAAGTGGTCTGTCCGCATGAAGAGAGAGAGGAGGGAGGCCGCATGTATGCTGATTCTTGTTGAGGAGGCCCGTGGCACCCTGTATGGATGGAGGGAGCTTATCGGAAAAAAAGAAAACAGTGGCACACACATTTTACCCTACTTCCCAGAACAACACCTTTACCCCTCCTGAGGCCACCACGGATTGAGGGGTTAAGAGTTGAGGCGCTGTTGAAGCCCGAGAAAAGGTGGCTGTTCGGTGACGATGGTCATGAGGTGGGTGGATGAGAGTGGGGGAGTCGAAGTCGAACTGTTAGCCCGCGAAGAGCGAAGAGAGAGAAGACCCGCAGCGACGATGGCGGCGGGACTTCTCGGTGTGCTCACCAGAGAAATAGGCCATCGATAGAGAGCGGCGCATCAAGCAAAACCACGGGCAGGTGTACGCTAGATGAGGAGCTACGCCACTTTGACAACTTAGTTGAAGGAGAATTGCTTTTACTGTATACACTGCTGTCGGCTCGGCTAGCTCACGCGGGCGCGGGCAGAAGGGGTTCCTTGCGCACGGTGGCAGTGGCGGTATCCTCGTATTCATGGGCGCTGGGGCTATTGAAGGCGACGAAAGGGATAATCACAGCAAGCCCTCGCCGACCGCCGCGAAGAACAACAAGAGCCTGAGGACGTGGTGCTAGTAGTACGCGGTGATGACGATGTCGAATATAAGACACGACCTACCGTCCTTGTTTGGGGTAACTCCCCCATTTTGTCGAAATCTGAGTGGTGGTGGCTGCCTCCGACACTTTCAGTCAAACATCCCACCTTGCATCATGACCGCACCCGCATTCAGCACCCCTGACTCAACCTTTGTCACACACGGGAATGTGCGCTCACTCACTTGAATGCGTTTGGTTCTCTGCTAACGCAAGTCAAAACTTCGGGCCGGTACTCCGGCATAATCAAATTCTCCTTCAAGTTCGATTCCTGCCAAATCCGAAATTTGAACTTCGATTCAAGCCCCTAAACATGTGGATTTCCCTACTTCTCGAACTCGTGTCATTCCTGCTTCTAACGGACTATGTATACTCCTGACCACGTGTTCCGGGAACTACGATGACTTGCGGGGCAGACTGTTCTACCCAGGATGGGGACGCTGGGATGGTCGAAATGGTGGTAGCCTCCTCCTCCCCCTTCCCCATTTCTTTTTCCCGTCACGGCCGATTCATCATGTGATGACTTTCTATGGCCAGTTCAGAGAGGCAAACAACGAAGTTGCGTTCCTGCTGTTTTCCCTGCATGTGTCTACACCGCACGCTCCAACCATTCGTCCCCAGAACTGAGCTTGTCGTTACTCCCGTGCATGTTCCTCTGGATGATGTCTCTGTCATGGAGGGGCTGTGCCCAGCTCCCTACGAGGTGGCGCATATATTTCACCTGCCGCCCGACACCGAGCTCGACACCGAGCTGGCGAGCAAGGAGATACTCGTGCCGTTGGGGAGCAAGGACTGGCTGTACAAGGCGGAAGTAATTGTGGTTCACTGTGTCTGTGCTTCGCGTTTTCTGTCATTTGTATACCCAGACTCCTCAAAAATGTACCGACGGAACTTCACAGAAGCATCCTCCCCTTCGTAGTACGTACTGCATACACCGCTTCTGGAGCGCTGCATCGACAGTGAAAGGCGTGACGGAGGACAATTCAGTACGCCTTCTCATTTCCTTACCCTTTCCAGCGATTGGCTGGTTGATGAGTTATTGCTTGATCTAGCTTGCGACAGTGAGGATTGCGTACGCGCGAGACTGCATTTCAGCGGTGCGAGGCATGCCAATCGAAAAATTATGCCGAGATCCAACGGGTTATGCATGTGGTAGCCGCTCTTTACAGCCACCGCCGCTATCTGGACCCGTTGTGACGACAATTGTCAGTGCATGATAGCGACTTGTCGTTGGCCTGTTCCTCATAGACACACAGTGCGGCAATAGAGTAACGAGCCCGTAGCATTTCTCACATTCGTGGGTATGCATAATCATACAAGTGATCGTATATGACCTAAGATTGCAATGATCAGCGAGGACCTGCATGACCGCAACGCAGCATGGGCTATCGACACTATGGAATCAATCCATTTACGGTAACATTTTTGGGGTATGCCCGACTCTTGGATGAAAGATAAGGCTAGTTATCCTTCCGGGTATCCTGCAGTTATCTGTCAGCTCTGCGGATTTGAAGAGGGGGATGTGCAGGTGCCTTGCGGACAGGATATTCTATACCGCGGCGATTCCTGCCAATCTTCCTCCAATGGCCGATTCATCACCTCCTGGCGCTTTTGCTTCGGTTTGGATACACCTCTGAGTCTCTTGATTCGTACAGTATCTCGAGAGTTTCGTTTTCCCCGAGCTGCGCCCCCTCTCCTGCGCGTTTTGCTTCTCTGTCAGTCTGTTCGTCCCCTCTGATTGGTGGGTAGCCTACTGGCCGCTCCACAGTCGGGGCATGGTTGGTTTATACCTCTCGTCTTTCCGAGTTGGTTCGCAATCCTGAGAGATTCTGCGGCTAATTGTTGCCCTGGATTTGTGAGCCCCCACTAGACCGGCCAATAATCATGTACAGTATTGCGGCATATAGTAATACAAAGCACAACGGAAGACGACATCCGATTTCTATCCTCAAGTACCCGTAGAGTAGATCTGTAAACGCTACAATGCACTCTCAGTTTTGATATGCTCTGACAGCAGCTTCATCATCTCGTTATGTTCAGTCTCCTCCGCAACCCGGAATGCCGTCCTGCCCTTGTCATCCTCCGCCCCTATATCCGCACCATGCTCGAGCAACGTGCGTGCGACTGCGAGGATCTTCTCGGGTGCCTCCCCGGAATCGTTGCGTGAGGCCAGATGTAACGGGGTTGAACCACCCTCTTCCCGCGCGTTCACATCTACGCCGTGGGCAAGCAATAACAGAGCAACATTCGGGTGACCATATTGCGATGCGAAGTGTAATGGTGTTCTGCCGTCGTTGACCTGGGCTTTGGGGTCCACATTGTTCTGTAGTAGTATCCGAGCCGCGTCGAGTTGTCCTCCCCAGGCTGCAAAATGCAGCGCATTCCAGTTCTGTTTCATAAGCACATTCGCATCTGCACCATGGCTGAGAAGCCACTGCATAAGTTCAACGTCTCCCGCATACGATATAGCATGCAGTGGAGTACTTTCCGCAAAGCCTCCAGGGTCCAGGGTTCCGCCGTGTTGATAGAGTAATTGTGCAACATGGAAGTGTTTCCCCGCCAACGCTGCCACCAGTGGTGTCACATAATAGCCGCCACGGACGTTCACATCTTGTAGATGCTTGACAACAAGGTGCTCTGCCAGATCATGAAGTCCACAGAGTGCGGCGTAATACAGAGGGGACGCGTTTGATCTCATGAAAGGGTAGGGTGTAAACTGATAAAGAACAAAATCGTGGCCGGGTTTCGTGTCTATGTCGTGTAATCGCATCCAGGTCAAAAAATGTGGTTTGTCGGGGTTAAAAAGATGTTCTATCGCATTGTATACGTGTGACGACACATTCTCGAACTGGGCATGGTCGACCCAATGTCGAGCGGCATATTCAGCCAAAGGAAAGTCGTCCAAGATGGTGTCATCGACACTGTCATCGTCAGCGCGATCGTCCACGGGCAAGCGCAGCAGGACACCTAAGCAAGATTGTGCGAGGATCGTGTGCGCAGGCTCCAGGGATATGTGATACCGTGAGACATCCCCACTTGACTCAGCGAGGCGTGGCGAGGTCAGGAATTCCTTTACCGAGAAGTGCGAAAATTGCACGACTCGTGAATCACCAGTGTCGATGATGGCGATCAAACTGGAACAAGCTGCTTGGAGAGCTTCTTCTTGATCCTCCCATCGCCAGTCTGGCTTCAACTTCGGGATCCCTTCAGCACCACCCAAGTCAACCGCGAGGACTTCTGCGAGCTCCTCAACACTAAGTGGCCGGATAGATACCACTAGGCATTGCAACAGACGATAAACGTCCTTTCTGTTCGTGCCTTTGATTCCCTTCAGCACGCGCGAGTACGTTTCGTCGAGAGATTCGGGCAATTCGCTAAGGACCCGCTCAACATTGCGTGCAAGACATTCTCGCAGCGTTTCCAGCTGACACGCGACCCATCGAAACCTGAGTGATGGCGTGAGCGTGAGAGACTGTTATCAACACAGAGCGATCCCCATACATTCCGTCGGCTTTTGCAGAGAGCGTCTCGATAACTAAGTTTTTAAGCTCCTGTCGCCACTTCTTCATCACGGGTTCGTTGTCTGCGTAAACGACAGAGCGGACGTAATTAGCGATATCTTGCTTCTGGCCGTCTTCGTCGTGGAGAGAAACCTTGAAACATGCCAATTGTCCAAGGACATTTCTGATATCGAACTCGGGGCGACTCGTTACAAATAGATGCAAGTTTGGAAGGTGCAGCTGTACAAGTTCCTTGACAAATCCCAATACTTTCTGACGCGAGCGTGGCGCTCCAATTACCTCCGAGGTGTTGGGGCATTCATCGAAAGCATCGATGATAAGATAGATTGGAACTCGTCCAAGAATAACAAGGATGTTCTTGAGGCATTGTAAGAGCGTGCCCTCACTGGGCTGATTTGAACCATCATCGTGTGTGGAATACGCGTCGAAAAGGATTTTGGAGGCAGGATCGGATCGAGCGCAGAGCTGGATGAGGAAAGAAGATAGTAGAGCACGGGCATCCTGCTTTGCTGCATCCTTAAAGTCGAAGAAAAAATAAGCAACGTTGGATGGCCCGGCGTTGGAGACATCTTGGAGATCGTGGATGATCGTGGAGCTTGTCGAAAATATGAGTTGCAAGGAATATGATCAGTAGAGTAGTGACCTACCTAAGGATACTTTTTCCCGAGCCGGCTATCAAGGAGGAAGCATTAGCGATAGCTAATGGCTGAAAGTGGAAGAAATGTACGTTTTCCATGAACCCATAACAAGGATTCAGAACCTGAACCTTTCCAAAGCTGGAAGGTACTACTTTGAGTGAACCACCCCGCAGTGCCATCGTGGTGTGCGAGGCGGGCAGTGTTATAGTTGATGGAAGGGTCTGGCGGAGAGAGCCATTCTCGAAATTTCGCTCGTAATTGGTCTCCTGTAGTATTTTGAGACCCTAGCCAGCGATAGTCGGATGAGGAGATCACGAACGTTTAAGATCACCGAGATCGTTCCCAATCTGTTGCGTCGCTAAGTGTATGCACCGTAAGGTTAGTGGAGATTAGCCGGAATACGCAGAGCGCACTGTCAACGACCCTCTCCGCAGCTTCCAGGACTTGCACAGTCGCCGTCAAAGCCTCATCGTGTGACAGTTTTTCTAACCTTTTCAACGCATCTTCGATATCTGTCCTTCCCACTAGTTTCTTCATGTATCTCTCTAAGAGTGATCAGTCGAGTGAGAAATCCGCATAGGGACAGACTCACTCGCCCATCGTTGCTTGATCTCCTTTGTCGCGATAGCAAGGATTCCGAGAATCTCGACCATTATCTTTATGATCAAATTCTTCATCGCCTCGGTCAGTCGCACTTGAACATAGGTCTCGAGACGTTCGAAAAAGTTTTCGATCCTCTCGAAGAGATCGATGAGCGCGTCTTGACTCGCTCCGACATTCTTAGCCGCCTTCGAGCCCTGGGGTCAGAATTGTTTGGAACAATGAAGAAAATTACGCACTATTAGAAAGACACCGATTCCTGCAAAAATAACTTTCGCGGGTGAGAAAACCTGCGATCTCAGTGTTAAAGGGAAGATCGTTGGCGAGTTAACTCCTAGAGATGTACCATGCCGACACCCTCACCGAGTGCTGCAGAAAATCCACAAAGGACGGTAACAGTTGCATTGAGCCACTGTCTAGAGTTCCCACCATCACTCTGAGACTGAATGAATTGTTGAATATTGTACTGCTGATTAAGTATGTCGAGGATAGCGGTAGGAGACTCGCAAGTCTGGAGCTGGGCGGTGAGGTGATGTGTAAGAAGGTCTTCCTTCGTCTTCCTTTTATAGTTGTTCAAGGCAGCGACGAAAATAGGCCGGAAATTGGAAGAGGATGCTGAGGCAATCGGGAGGGGAGTGCGAGACATAGTGACAGTAGGGAGGAGCTGGTTTTCGGAGGAGATTTAGCAAAGAAGGCTATGGTTCGCCAGGTCCTTGCGTACTGCCTCGTGTAGATAGAAAAGTCCCACGAAGATACGATGGGATGACCAGATATGGATGATAAGCGCGCAATGCAGAATGATGGCGTTTAAACTGGTGAGTGTTATACAAGTATATACCCAGCGTGGTGTCAGCCGAGATAGGTGCGAATTTACGAAAAGGAATGTTAGCCAACGCCGACGAGATCTAACGAAATGACTCAAATGAGTGTCTTTGTGGCACCCTCTCGGTGCATACTAAATCTTATCTTGATACACCGGAGATGGCAACAGCCGTAATGTTATAGGGTCTACTGGTATGTTATATTGTCTTGAAGATGGCTCGCGGAGGGTCAAATAGTTGTCGCGAGGTTTCCAGTCCAGTCACGGTGCCGTGCACGTGCAATAGTCACTGCTATTCGCATCCATCAAGTTTTCGGTGCCAACATCGATGTCGGCAAAACCATACTCACGTCCGGTCTCCGGGTCTCATACGCGCTTCGCCTGTCAAAGAGAACAAGGTCTTCCATCTCAAGCCAGTAAGCACGGTGCCCATCCAGCACGCTGACGGTGAGTAAGTTGTATAGTCGATGGGTGGGACGTTGACAACAACTGGGCAAATAGACACGTGAGAAGATATGCTGGTCCTCACAAGGATCTCGCTGTGACTACTCAATGTCTTTACCGTTTTGATGAGCTGGTAAGCCCACATCTTGGCTGTGGAAAAGGAGGTCGCCCATGTGAGTCAATGCGCATAGTTTTGTGTGCGTTCTGCTGAATTGGTCCCTCAGTGTGTCGTTGTACCCACCGACGAGTTCGTAACATCCGTGGCGGGCTATATCCGAAAATGTGCATCGGTCATCACACCGAGATTGCTGGAGGTGAGATTTAAGATCTTTCCGTGAGTCCTTGCGCTTGCGACGGCCTGATCCTATTATTATCAACTCCCGCTTGCATCCGACGGCACGTCTAGGCGTGCACAGTCCAACATTATCCGGGACGACGCAGCTGGACAGCTATAGACCACTCTCCCTCGTATCCTTGTCAGTGACTCGATACTTGGTAGCATCTCATCCACGATTTCCGCATACGAGTCCCTGCTTCTCCGAGGCTACAATGCTACATTGTCGACTCTATCCTGCCATTCAAGGAAGGGTGTTACTACAGCTGGGAATATCTCGGGCCTTATTTTGCAGAGCATGGTGTCAAGGTGACTGCAGTGGAATACCCTCCTGAAACAAATTCGAGTCGAAATGTTCTCGCCACGGAGGAGTATTACCACCAACTTTCGTCCGACAATGACGCAGGGCTGCTCGGTGTCGTCGAGCATCTGGACGAGAGGCATGAAGAACGTATACGAGAGCTGCATGGCATGGCCCGGCGCAGACTTCTGTATAGTGGCCCTTTGTACACCACGGGCTCATCAAAGACGAAGATGAGTAAACCTGATCGATACCGCATGAGGGGATCATTTTATTGTATCGACTGGGCACAAGTCTCCGTCTCCGTCATGGGCGGCCGTGCAGGGATCCCTTTTGCAGTCGCAACTTGTTGGCTCTGCTTCATAGTGGACTCAAGCTCTTGGACATGCTCACCCAGGTCTCACCCTTGCCGCTGTGCAAGCTGCTGGTCGCCATTAGCACATGACGTATCCGCAAGCGACGCGCGCACCCGATTTGCGCCTTGCGGACATCTCGTCCACGATGGTCCTGGAAAAAGGAGGGCGTGTGGTGAAGCCCATTTTCAAGCACGCGAACTAATGGTGGGAATGGCTTCAGTGATTTGGGAGGACGAAGCGGGGTATGAGGATATGGTTATGGAGTTGAAGGAGGATGTAGGATGTAGAGTGGCTCAGAAGAGGTGCGTGTCTTTCCTATTCTTCCGTTCGTATTCTCACTCACAAATCCTTCCTCGTCTCCAAAAGCTGGCGATGAGGCGAACCAGACTCAGGCTACTCACATCCGGATTCCATCCATTCGCGTCCACGTCCGCATCTGCCTCCACCACTGCCATCAGGCTGACCCCTTCAACTCAATTAATCGAGTGCTTTCGGTCAGCCATCCGACTTTGCCTTTGTACCATCATGACTCTCATTCAGCATCCCCGATCAGTCCTCGTCACACTCCGAGTCCACGGGAATGTGTAGAGCGAGTGCGCACACTGGCACATGAACAAGAGACATCGAATCTTGAATGCGTTTGTCCGTCTTTATATATATATCCAATTTATGCAAGAGTCATTGCGGTAAGACGCACTCTTGGTATATCTAACTATACATTGAAGTGTAGGATAATGAATGCAGGGCTACTCTAGTCGGGGTCAGGGTATGCAGAAGGCAGTTGTACCAAGACAGGACAGAGGGGTCGTTGTTACAGGAGAGCACAAGGAGCAGGGACTACTGGGAAAATGCGAGAAATTATCCTGGGCCAAAGGGCTGTTCGTGAGGTTTGAAGCGGGCCTTGGTTACTTCCAAGGAATTAATCATGGCCTTGCCTCCTTTTGTGCCGAAAAGCGTTGAGAGAGACAGGTCAAGGGCTATCGGGGTAAGGTGGGTGGCCCAGGCTCGAGAATAGCAGGGCCATTGTTGGATCACGTGGGGGACAGTTCGGGGATTGACTCCGCACTCTGGGCAGTGTGTGGCCTTGCGAGGATGGAAGCGTGCTGTGTAAGATCCTACAAAGGCATGGCCCGTGATGAGACGGACAAACGCGGAGGACGCCGTGCGGGAGCCTCCAGTGGCGCCAAGGATGGCAGGTGGAGGCTTGCCCGATGGGGGAGCTGGAAAGGCGAGATACGCTTGGGAGCGTCTGTCGGTGTTGTGCCAGTGAGCTTGCCAAGCTGAGATGGCAAGCTCTTTGGTTGTTGCCTTCTGGAAGGCGATGGTATTCAGCTCCCAGCCAGGGGACTGTGATGTTATCGCACGAGGTCAATGCAGCGTTTGATACCCACGATCGAGACCTCGGACGGGCATCACTCGAGTTTGGTTCGGGTGGTTCTGAAAACAAAGAATATTTGTGTCAGCGTGGTGCAAAAGTCCCAAGAGAAGGATTGGCCCATATGGGGCCGTAGGTTTGTGATGATTGGATGGCCGCTGGGCTGGTGGAGTATATGATGACTTGAGGGATGGGGTGTTGGCTGAGGTAGAGCTGGGCTTGGTTGGCTACGACAACCAAAGTACCGAGGTCGGCGTCGAAGTTGGTTGCGGTAACTGAACGCCCGGGTTACAGATGACGTGGCTGACTTCGTGGCTGTCGGCGTAAAGTACTGCAATACCAGCAGCCAGTTATAGGCTGTCTTCACGGTTCCAGTTGGATTTGGAGCCGCGTGAGAAGATTATGGGGTCCTTGGGAAGGGCGATGCTCGAGCGGACAGAGGTGGTCCAAGTCTTGCGTTCGTCACCATGTGTGGTTACTAGAGAACTGGGGTGAGGTGAAGTCCAGCTTCCAAGGTGGTACGGTAAGGGTGTCAATTCTGGGGGGGGGTTGAGAAATCGGCTGTGAGGGTCAGGAGATTAGAGATATATTTGCGACGGGGAAGGAGGATTGGGGTGGGACCAAACCACCCATGGGGCCCCATGAGCCCAGAACGCTAGCTATGAGCTGAGAGCTAAGGGGGAGGCGGTAAAGGCGGAGGGTGTTCTTGATGAGCATTTTAATGCGTAGGTCAATGGGCATAATGCCTATGAACTGGAGGAGTAGCGGCCTGCCTGGGTCGACGGGGGTGATGTGTTGTATGGCAGCGTTCTGGTCTGTGCACTGCAGAGCTCACGGAGGAGACAGGCTTGTCCTGTGTACCAAACGGGGGCGGCATAGATCGTGCACCACTGGGCTCAGTCAAGGCCTCGGACGGAATTGCCGAGGAGTTGAAGGGCTTTGGTGGGTCGAGCGCTGCGAAACCATGACTTCGGGCCAGTACTCCGGCATATGCCAAATCTGAACTTCAAGTTTGAACTTCGAATCAAGCCCCTAAACATGTGGATTTCCTACTTCCTTCGAAACTCGTGTCACTCCTGCTTCTAACGGACTATACAGTACATACTCCTGACCACGTGCCCCAGGAACTACGCTCACACGCAGGGGAGACTGCTCTACCCAGAGGGGAATATGGACACATGGGGCCGTTGAGTGGTCGAAACCGCAATAGCCTCCTCCTTCCCTTCCCCATTTCTTTTTCTTCGTCACGGCCGATTCATCATGTGATGACTTTCTTTGGACAGTTTGGGGAGGCAAACAAGGAAGTTGCATTCCTGCTGTTTTCCCCGCATGTCCACACCCTCTGCACGCTCTAACCATTTGTCTCCAGAAATGAGCTTGTCGTGACTCCCGTTATTTCACCCCGCCCGAGACCTTGCTCGACACCGAGCTGGCGAGCAAGGAGATACACGTGCCATTGGGGAGCGAGGGTTGGCTGTACAAAGCGGAAGTAATCGTGGTTCGCTATGTCTGTACCTTGTATTTTCTGCCTTTCTCACTGTCATTTGTATACCCAGACTCCTCAAAAATTTACCGACGGAACCTCACAGAAGCATCCTCCCCTTCGTAGTACGTACCCCATACACCGCTTCTGGGACGTTGCATCGACAGTGAAAGACGTGACGGCGTACATTCCAGTACGCCTTCATTTCCTTCTCCTTTCCAGCAATCGGCTGGTTGATGAGTTATTGCTTGAACTAGAAGGATTGAGTACGCGCGAGACTGCATTTCAGCGGTGCGAAGCATGCCAATCGCAAACTCATGACGGGCTATGCATGTGGTAGCCGCTCTTCACAGCCCCCACCGAGACCTGTTGTGCCGAGCAACTGCCAGTGCATGATAGCGACTTTTGTCGTTGGGTTGTTGTTCCCCATGGACATACAGTACAACAATAGAGTAGCGAGCCTATAGCATTTCGTACATTCGTGGGTGTGCAGTGGTGCATCATCATACAAGTGATCGCATATGACCTGGGAAGGACCTGTATCAGTCATCAGGCTGCGTGACCGCAGCGCAGAATGGGCTATTGACATCAATTTATTTACAGTAACTTTTGGGGGGCATGCCCGACTCTTCCTTGAAAGATAAGCTATCTGCAGTTATCTGTCAGCTCTGAGTCTACGGATTTCTTAGAAGAGGAGGAATGTGCAGGTGTCCTTTTAGGCAGAATATTCTATACCACGGCGATTCCTGCCAATCTTCCTCCAATGGCTGATTCATCACCTCCTGGTGCTTTTGCTTCAGTTTGGGTATGCTTCTGAGTCTCTTGGTTCAAACAGTACCTTAAGAGTTTCGTTTTCCCTGAGCTGCGCCCCCTCTCCTGCGCGTTTTGCGGTTTTTACCTCTCGTCTTTCCGAGTTGGTTTGCAATCCTGAGGGATTCTGCGGCTAATTCTTGCCTTGGATTTGTGAGCCCCCACGAGATCGGCCGATATTCAGTATTGAGGCGTGTAGTAATACAACACATGACAGAAGACGATATTGAATTCCTATCTGTAGAGTAGACATGTAACCGCTACAACGCACTCTCAATTTGTGATGTGCTCTGACAACAGTTTCATCATCTCGCCATATCCTGTTTCATCCGCAACCTGGAATGCCGTCCTGCCCTCGTCATCCTCCGCCCCTATATCCGCGCCATGCTCGAGCAACACGCGTGCGACTGCGAGGTTCTTATCGGGTGCCTCCTGGGTCTCCTTGCGTGAGGCCAGGTGTAACAGGGTCGAGCCATGCTTATCCTGCGCGTTCACATCTACACCGTGAGCAAGCAATAACCGAACAACATTCAGATGACCATATTCCGATGCTAAGTGTAATGGAGTCCTTCCGGCCTGTTCCTGAGTTTCGGGGTCCACATTGTTCTGTAGTAGTATCCGAGCCGCATCGAGTTGTCCGCTGCAAACCGCAAAATGCAGCGCATTCCAGTCATCTCTGTCAAGCACATTCGCATCCGCACCATGGTTGAGAAGCCACTGCATAATTTCAACATCTCCCTCTTGCGATATGGCATGCAGTGGAGTTCTTTCCGTAATGCCTCGAGGGTCCACGGTTGCACCGTGTTGATAGAGTAATTGTGCAACACGGAAGTGTTTCCCCGCCAATGCTGCCACCAGTGGTGTCACATAATAGCCGCCACGGATGTTTACGTCTTGTAGATGCTTGACAACAAGGTGCTCTGCCAGGTCATGAAGTCCACAGAGTGCGGCGTAATACAGAGGGGACGCGTTTGATCTGCCAGAAGACCAGGGTGCGAAGTAAAAAAGAAGAGAATACCTGCGGGGTTCTGTGTCTATGTCGTGTAATCGCAACCAGGTCAAAAAATGTGGTTTGTCGGGGTTGAAAAGACGTTCCGTTGCTTTGCATACGTGTGACGACACATTCTCGAACTGGGCATGGTTGGCCCAGTGTCCAGCGGCATATCCAGCCAGAGGAAAGCGGTCCATGATGATCCTCTTCTCGGTACGATCGTCCAAACGCAGCAGGACGCCTAAGCAAGATTGGGCGAGGATGGTGTGCGAAGGCTCCATGGATATGTGATACCGTGAGACATCCCCACTTGAATCAGCGAGGCGAGGCGAGATCAGGAATTCCTTTACCGAGAAGTGCGAAAATTGCACGACTCGTGAATCACCAGTGTCGACGATGGCGATAAAACTGGAACAAGCTGCTTGAAGAGCTTCTTCTTGGTCCTCCCACCGCCAGTCTGGGTTCAACTTCGGGATCCCATCGGCACCGTCAAAGTCAACCGCGAGGACCTCGGCGAGCTCCTCGACACGAAGTGGCCGGACAGACACCACCAGGCATTGTAGCAGACGATAAACGTCTCTTTGGTTCGCCTCATCTATTTCCCTCAGCACTCGCTGATATGTTTCATCGAGAGATTTTGGCAATTCGTTGAGGACATTCTCAACATTGCGTGCAAGACATCTTCGCAGCATATCCAGCTGACACACAACCCATCGAAACCTAATGAATCGTGTGAGAAAGTA
Source organism: Lactarius sp. MG50 (assembly GCA_003314065.1). Classification (NCBI taxonomy): domain Eukaryota; kingdom Fungi; phylum Basidiomycota; class Agaricomycetes; order Russulales; family Russulaceae; genus Lactarius; species Lactarius sp. MG50. The sequence goes on from QLOZ01001404.1 coordinate 29,160, forward strand.
TCACAAACGTAGAACGACACCCGTACATTCCATTAGCTCTTTCGGAGAGCGTCTTGACGACCAAGTCTTTAACATCCCGTCTCCACTTCTTCATCACTGGCTCCTTATCCGAATGAATGACAGATTGGACGTAATTAGCGATATCTTCCTTCTGACCGTCTTCGTCGTGGAGAGACACCTTGAAACATGACAATTGTCCAAGGACGACCTTGATATCATACTCTGGGCGACTTGTTGCACAAACATGTAAGTTTGGAATGGAGAGGTCGGTGAGCTCCTTCACAACCTCCAAGACCTTTTGACGGGAGGGAGGCACCCCAGGCACCTTCGAAGTGTTGGGGCTTTCATCGAGAGCATCGATGATAAGATAGATTGGGCCTTGTCCCAGAACAGTAAGCATATTCTTGAGGCATTGTAAGAGTGTGCCCTCACTGGGCTGATTTGAACCATTATCGTGTGTGGAATATGCGTCGAAAAGGATTTTTGAGGCAGGATCGGATCGAGCGCAGAGTTGGATGAGGAAAGAAGATAGTAAAGCACGCGCGTCCTGCTTCGCCGCGTCCTTAAAGTCGAAGAAAAAATAAGCTACGTTGGATGGCCCGGCGTTGGAGACATCTTGCAGATCGTAGATGATCGTGGAGCTTGTCAAAAATATGAGTTGCAAGAAATATGATCAGTAGAGTAGTGACGTACCTAAGGATACTTTTCCCAGAACCAGCTATCAAGGAGGAAGCATTAGCGATAGCTAATGGCTGAAAGTGGAAGAAATGTACGTTTTCCATGAACCCATAACAAGGATTCAGAACCTGAACCTTTCCAAAGCTGGAAGGTACTACTCTGAGTGAACCACCCCGCAGTGCCATCGTGGTGTGCGAGGCGGGCAGTGTTATAATTGATGGAAGGATCTGGCGGAGAGAGCCATTCTCGAAATTTCGCTCGTAACTGGTCTCCTGTAGTATTTTGAGACTCTAGCTAGCGATAGTCGGATGAGGAGATCACGAACGTTTAAGATCACCGAGATCGTCCCCTATCTGTTGCGTCGCTAAGTTTATGCACCGTAAGGTTAGTGGAGACTAGCTAGGATGCGCAGAGCGCACCGTCAACGACCCTCTCCGTAGCTTCCAGGACTTGCACAGTCGCCGTCAAAGCCTCATCGCGTGATAGTTTCTCCAGCCTTTTCAGCGCATCTTCGATGTCTGTCCTTCCCACTAGTTGCTTTAGGTATCTCTCTGTCAGTGGGAGTGATCAGTCGAGTGAGAAATCCGCCTAGGGACAGACTCACTCGCCCATCGTTGCTTGATCTCCTTTGTCGCGATAGCAAGGATTCCGAGAATCTCGACCATTATCTTTATGATCAAATCCTTCATCGCCTCGGTCAGTCGCACTTGAACATACGTCTCGAGACGTTTGAAAAATCCTTCGATCCGGTCGAAGAGATCGATGAGGGCGTCTTGGCTCGCTCCGACATTCTTAGCCGCCTTCGAGTTCCGGGGTCAGAATTGTCTGCAACAATGAAGAAAATTACGCACTATTAGAAAGACACCAATTCCTGCAAAAATAACTTTCGCGGGTGAGAACACCTGCGATCTTAGTGTTAGAGGGCAAGTCATTGGCGAGTTAACTCCTAGAGATGTACCATGCCGACACCCTCGCCGAGTGCTGCAGAAAATCCACAAAGGACAGTAACAGTAGCATTGAGCCACTGTCTAGAGCTCCCGCCATCACTCTGAGACTGAATGAATTGTTGAATATTGTATTGCCGGTTAAGTACGTCGAGGATAGCGGTAGGAGACTCGCAAGTCTGGAGCTGGGCGGTGAGCTGATGTGTAAGGAGGTCTTCCTTCGTCTTCTTTTTATAGTTTTTCAAGGCAGCATCGAAATTAGACCGGAAATTGGAAGAGCGGGCTAGGGAAATCGGGAGGGGAGTGTGAGACATAGTGAGGAGCTGATTTGCACAGAGGAGACCTGGCGGGTGATGAGGCAAATAAGGCTGTGGTTCGGCAGGCCCATGCGGACTGCCTCGTGTAGGTACAATAGTCCCACGAAGATATGCTGGGATGATCAGATATGGATGATAGGCGCGCAATGCAGAACGATTGCGTTCAAAGTGAGTGACACACAAGTATAAACCCAGCGTGATGTCAGCCGAGATAGGTGAGAATTTATGAAAAGGAATGTTAGCCAACGCCGACGAGACCTAATGAAATGAGCAGTGTCTGTGTGGCACGCTCTCCGAGTCCGAGTCGGCGCATAGTACTATATCTTATCTTGATCATGATACACCGGAGATGCCAGTAGTAGAGTAAAATAGAGCTATGGGCTAGTAAGCCAGCCATAATGTCATAGGGTCCACTTGTATGTTATATTGTCTTAAAGATAGCTCGCGGAGGGTTAAAGGTGAGTCTCAGTCATTGTTCGACATTCCAGCCTGAGACTGGCACGTGCAATGTGGTGATTACTAGTAAGTCAGTTCGGGTTGGTGATGCAAAGATTCTCTCTCGTCATCCGTCCTGCTGCGATTCACCATCCATTCATATGAGATAGATGTCACTACTATTCAAGAACCTCCGCATCCATCAAGTTTTCGGCGCAAACACCGACGTCGGCAAAACCATAATCACGTCCGGTCTCGTACGCGCTTCGGCTGCCAAAAAGAACAAGGTCTTCTATCTCAAGCCAGTAAGCACGGGGCCCATCCAGCACGCTGACGATGAGTAAGTCGTACAGTGATAGTCAATGGGTGGGACGTTGACAACAACTGGGCAAATAGACATGTGAGAAGACATGCTGGTTCTCACAGGGATCTCGTGACTGCTCAATGTCTTTACCGTTTTGATGAGCCAGTAAGCCCACATCTGGCTGCCAGTATGGCAGCAGAAAAGAAGGGCGCACATGTGAGCCAATGTACATAGTTTTGTGTGCGTTCTGAATTGGTCCCTCAGTGTATCGTTGTACCCACTAACGACGAGTTCGTAACATCCGTGGCGTGCTACATCCGAAAATGCGCATCGGACCTCACAGAGAGGTCACACATGTACATCGAGACTGCTGGAGGTGAGACTTAAGGTCTTTCCGTGAGTCCTTGCGACGGCCTGATCCTATCATTATCAACTCCCACTCGCATCTGACGGCACTTTTAGGCGTGCACAGTCCAACATTATCCGGGACGACGCAGCTGGACAGTTATAGACCACTCTTCCTCCCCAGTATCCTTGTCGGTGACTCGAGACTCGGTGGGATCTCATCCACGATTTCTGCGTACGAGTCTTTGCTTCTCCGAGGCTACATTGTCGACTCTATCTTGTTGTTCAAGGAAGAGTATTACCGCAACTGGGAATATCTCGGGCCTTATTTTGCAGAGCATGGCATCAAGGTGACTGCAGTGGAACACCCTCCCCCGCGAGAAACGGATCCGAGTAGAAACTTTCTCGCCACGGAGGAGTATTACAGTCAGCTTGCGTCCGACAATGACACCGGGTTGCTTGGTGTCGTCGAGCATCTGGAGGAGAGGCATGAAGAACGTATACGAGAGCTGCATAGCATGGCGCGGCGCACGCTTGACACTGTATGGTGGCCGTTTGTACAACACGGACTCATAAAAAACGAAGGGGACGTCAACGTGATCGATAGTGCATGGGGGGATCATTTTACTGTATTTACTGGGCACAAGTCTCCGTCTCCGTCATGGGCGTCCGTGCGGGGATCCCTTTTGCAGCCACAGTTCGACGGCTCTGCTTCATGGTGGACTCAAGCCCTCGGACACGCTCACCCTGTGCTCACGCTGGCCGCTGCCCGAGCTGCTGGCCGCTATGGGCATGTAATGTATCCGCAAGCGACGCACGCACCTGCTTTACGCCTTGCGGAGCGTCTCGTCCACGACGGTCCTGGCAAGGGGTGGGCGTCTCGTGCGTTCATTTCCGACAATGGTTCCACGGGTATGGAAATCGCATTGAAGATGGCTTTGCGGGTCGCCAGCAAGCGATTTGGGCTGGCGCCACAGGAACGAAAGAAGATGGGCGTCCTAGGACTGAGGGGCAGTTACCACGGCGACACTATTGGTTCCATGGACGCATGCGAACAAGGGGTCTACACGTGCGAGTGGCACGAAGCAAAGGGATATTGGTTTGAACCACCGTCTGTTGCGATCAAGAATGGAAGAGCAATGATCAATCTTCCGTCGGCTGTTATGCACGAAAATGTGGAAGGAGAGCCGCTGTCGTGGATCTACGATGTTGGCACACGCCTTAATACACCCCTTGCCGCTGCGTATCGAACGCATATCAACGTCACCCTACAGGAGCTCGCAAGTAGTGGTGCACCACCATTCGGCGCGCTCGTTCTGGAGCCGCTCGTACTTGGTGCCGGCGGCATGATCTTCGTAGATCCGCTCTTCCAGCGTGTCCTGGTCGACGCGGCTCGAGCGCGCGGTCTACCCGTCGTCTTCGACGAGGTCTTCGCAGGACTCTGGCGCCTCGGCGTGCTCTCTGCCGTGCCCCTCCTTGGCGCATTCCCGGACGTGTCCGTGCACGCCAAAATTCTCACGGGCGGGCTGGTCCCGCTCGCGGTGACGCTCGCGTCGGACGATGTGTTTCGCGCGTTCGAGGGGACGAGCAAGGCGGAGGCGCTGCTGCACGGGCACAGCTACACGGCATATGCGGTCGGTTGCGAGGTCGCGAATGAGACGCTGGATCAGCTCGAGCGGCTCGCCCGTGGAGAGACGTGGAAGGCGGCGCGGGCGGCGTGGCAACAAGTGGACGGAGAGAAAGGATGTGATGAGATTGATGAGGATAAGGGCGTGTGGAGCATGTGGTCGCCGAAGTTTGTCGACACGCTTTCGAAGATAGACGTAATTGATCAGGCGATGACCCTCGGGACCGTGCTCGCGTTCAAAGTAAGGGGCAATGATACCGGTGCGCTGTTTCCTACCTTCCCATTTCTTACTCGGACGGAGAAGCTGATGTGGTTCCTTGACAAAATAATTCTCAGGATATCAATCTCACTCCGCCCAAGCGCTGCTTTCAGCGCTGGGTGATGCTACTGGCGAGGCGGGTCGGAACGTGACAAGCACACCAGGTGGAGCGCATTTCACTATCAATTTTCGCACGCTAGGAGATGTTGCTTATCTAATGACGAGTCTAAACACGCCTCCAGCTACGATTAGGGCGGTAGAAGACAGGATTTTGGCCCTTCTTGGCCGCTAGGCCGCTAGGCTACTGTATTGATTGCGATGCATGCTGTGTTGCGCCCTTCTTTCAGATATGTATTTCGTGTCAATTTAACAAACGCTCAACTTGTCTCTTTGGAGGTTGAAATGCTATTCGTCGCAAAATTCGCTCATAGCACAACCTACTGTAGTCTGTTGGACCCAAGGAGAATTAGGCATGGAGCTTAAGATCCGAAAAGTTGGGCGAACTCCCCGCCAAGAAAAAAAATACTATTAGAGGCGCAAAGAAAAGAGTGCCAGAGGATGACGTGTACAAGTCGAGAGAACCTGGGAGGGTTCTTTTTGTGAACCCACGTGGGAATACCGTTCCCATCAGCCAAGGCATACCTCATGCCCCGCAAAGGTAACACCTTATTCGTTTACTTTGTGAAGGCGCGGATGATCTTGGCGGAGATATGGAGGAAGAATATAGATGCGATGAAGGAGAGGGAAAGGACGAGGACGATGAACGGGTCACTATGGGAAACAGCAGCATTGTCGGCATCAGGAAACAAGAGAAAAAGGGAAGGGCGGAGAAGGACACGCACACTCGCAGCCCTGGAGAGTCGTCTGTGTACAGCTTGAGCATAGTGTTAGAAGACCCTCCTGCTCCTGCGGCGCGCGACGAGTTAGGTTTTGATACTTGCGATGCGCCAGCGCGTCGACTAAAAAATGACCCGTTAGTAAGTGACTGATGGGTGGGTCCGAGAAGGGGGTAAGACGCACCGAATTTGAGCGCCAGGTGGTTTGGCGACTCCACTGGCGGAAGAGGAGCGCGAAACGGGGGAGCGGGCAGGTGCGTCAGAGTCAGACTGTGGAATTAGACATGAATCGTTAGGTTTGGAGGGGGGGAAATCATCCAAGAAAGTGAAATTCGGGCTCACCATGGGCGATGAGTGTGTGGTGGTTTTGCTCCTGTGTACGTGTCAGCGTCAGTTGCCTAATTGTGGGTGATAGTAGGACCCCGGTCACCAATACAGTTAGACTACCCGCGTCAGTCTGAAGGCCCCCGGGTAGTTCGGTCGAAGTTCCACTCCGCCGCCATGTCAACGACTGTCCTCGTCTCATCATTTCCGCCTTTCCCTACCCTCGCACTATCCGTTCCTGATGACACTACTCTTGAAAATCTTCACGATCTCCTTTTGGCCCGCTACGCGTTTCTGCCGCTTACAGCGGATCTCCGTCTTTCGCCCATCTCTGGGGCAGTGTCAAACCAAACTACCCTCTCTTCCATCCTAGGGCCGCAGGATGTCGGCCATTCCCTGGTTTCCCTTCGCCTGGTACCGCGCATGCGTGGCGGTAAAGGCGGTTTCGGATCACAGCTACGCGCCGCAGGTGGCCGCATGAGCAGTCAAAAGACTAGTAATAACGATTCGTGTCGTGACCTTAGTGGGCGGCGCCTCAGCACAATCAAAGAAGCAAAAAAGTACGTCCTTGTTTCTGAGGCTGTGCCCTGGCGTTTATTCTATGATCGCACGTATATACTACGTGTGTTGTAGATTAGCCGAATATTTGGAACAAGAACCCGCTCGAAAGAAGGCGGCTGCGGAAGCCCAGCGCGCCAAGCTGGAGGCGCTCGAACGAAAACTTGGAATAGAGAAGGATGCAGGGTCCAGCTCGAACGGTGATCCGACCCAGGTTGCTGGGAGAAAACACAGGTTTGACGACACAGAATACTTGGAGCAGAGCCGAGAGTTAGTTGACAATGTAAAGAGTGCAGTGACGGCCGGTCAGCCTTTTTGTTTCTTCCCTTCGGACAGCTCATTGCTCACTCATTGTGTTGCAGGGCTTCTTAAGAAGCGTAAGAAAGCAAAAACAGATCAAAATCTACCCAAGTCGGAAGCCCCAAAGGCGCCATCTCAGGAACAATATCAGGATTTACATGTTCCATCCGCCTCGTTTAAGCACAGTACCAACACGGAGATCTCGACAGTTGGCGCCTAACGGCGTTCCTGTCTCATCTTGATTTTCCTCTGCATTTGTCAAACTTCTTCACTTGTACCTGGAAACCTACAATTGAATGGGTATTCGCTTCTCATCTGTCTCCATAGGGGTGAATCTGAATATATGACTTTCCGCTGCGACTCTTTGGTTTCAGGATAGACCCATGTTGGTGACTTGGAGTTTGTAATTCCAGCAGGTGGGGTTCGATATAACAACCAACATGATTGTATGACTAGCGGAGGCTATCATAATGTCGGAGTTCGAGACACCATCTTCCATTCTTTCAATCCCACGCAGCACAAAGTTTCAGGGATTGCCCAAGGCTGTGGAATTTTGATTCTCACCAATTTGCGCCAACCATCGCTCCGGATCGGTTAAGCGAACTGTACGTACCCCATTCGCGAAGCGCCATTTGTCTTGGTGTCTTGCCGTGTGGTCTGTAGGGCCCTGTGGGTCCTGCTTATCCTTATCGGCCGAGGGTCTGACACAGGACTCATTCCCCGTGAACACAGTACTTCGAGGGAGAGGGGGCCGCCGCCGCCGGTCGCGGCTATTTTCCAATACCGCCTTATCTGTTCACCCCGTCACTATTGCGGTTGGCCCAAGGGGATCGTATAATTGGAGGCACCCTCCGCTCCGCAACTGTTATTATCTTAACACTGTCTTTACTCGTTGAACGCCGCCAGCAGGCACTTCTGAACCTTGAGCAACGAACACAACTAAGGAAGTGCGCCCGGTTTGGCCACTATTAACTTACCCGGAGGGTCGGCCGCACCCATTATGGCTCGACGAGTCATGGCGGACCCGACCTGTGCACAGCGTTCCTCGGTTTTCACTTTCAAAGCGATTTTTGTTTTTTTTTTTTTACTCATCTCGATGATAATCCGTTTGTCTGTCGGTGGTTAAGACGTTTTGGCGTGCCTGGTGCGGCTTTTGCTTTTGAATGGGGAAGAGAAGGATTTACGATACACGGGCGGGTTAACGGAATAGCGGAGAGGCGGCGGAGCGCTCACGCCCTGAGCTACGACCGAAATGATCATTGGCACGTCAACCCTCCCACCTCGTGCACCTTCATTAGCCGGGAGTGTGGCGCCTTTCTCTCACGTGTCCCAAAGTGACCTGATGACGCACGGTCACTAATGCGTGGTTTCCTAGTGTAGCGACCCGATTATGGACTGGATCGTGCGCCCTAAGGTTTTGCTGATATAAAAGAGGCAGCGTGTCCGTATAAACGTGAACGAGCCCTACGCATCCCACTCCCCCTCCTGTTAACTTATGAGACTTGATGGGCTCACAACTCCTATCGTCGTACGTTGGTCTTTCCCCGACTTCTACACTTTTTTCATACTTTTTGGTTCCAGAATTCCTCAAGAGTGCTTCGACGTCCATGTTCTACGCACATTGAAGCAGCACGTCGCGAGGATCCTAACGCGACCAGAATTTCACCTGACTTCAAACAATGCAAGGGAATCTATCCCCGAAATAATCTACGCCCTCAATATGACCTTCCAAGATGTCGAGGAGTGTTGGCGGGTCTGGCGCCACGAGCGAGTCCGAACGGTCTTACAAAGCGGTACTTGCTTGTCTATCCCGCTTTTCAAAGAACGAGGATACTGAGCTCCGCGTGCAGGATTTGTGTACATCAGGAATCGCATTACCTCTGCCCGTTGGCGGCGCAATCAAGGGAGATCTCCGGCCGCTTTCCAGGGGGTCTATCAACCCTTCCGCTACGTTGGTACCGCCAAGATTCACCCCAACGACCAGCCCTGGGGGTGGACACCCAGCAATAGCACCGGGTCAGCCGCTCAAGCCGCCGTGTACCATCTGCCTATGACTGAGACCTACGGCCCTGTCCCTAGTGCTAGCTCCTCGGACGTCCAGCACGTACAGACCACGCAACCGTATCCTATCGCGAATGTCCCTGGCCGTCACGGTGGGCACGCTGCTCAGGCTGGTGCACAGACCGGCTATGACCACCACCAACACTACCAGTCATTCACGTTACCGCAGGCTGCCAGCGCTGGCATGCCAGAGTACCGTCCACCTCCCGGCCCTCCTCCAAACTGGCAACCGCAGAGGCAGCAGCAACAGCCAACACCGCCACACAACGGCGCTGCTACGCCTGTTCCCCCATCTCCACTCCTGTCACCGGAGGTAGCAGAAGCTGTCGAAGTCGCCACTCGATACCTCGAGGCCGTTAATAAAGCCGTGAACGTCTGTATCGAGCTAAACGCAATATAGAAGATAAGGGGGCGTGCTGTGCTCGAGCCCCCATTTCAGGTCCCCGAAACTGCTGTGCATTTTGGTAATGCCGTCAAGTCCCGCGCACGCTGACGTTTCTCGATGATATCTGTCTCGCAGGCGGTGCTGAGGAGTAATATGCTGTGACATTTCTCCTTGTATTTTATTGCGTCGGGGGGAAGGTTCTGTGGAGGGGAGTGTCATGATTCTCAGCCTTCCCGTTTCTATCCCCCCCCTTTTGTCCCATCATCTTAATGTTATCTCACATCGTCATGTCTGGGTTCATTGCATGTTTGACACTTGACCGTCTGTTCACTCTCATAAGTTACCCTAATAATGATCATTTTGGAGTTCCTTGGCTGATCGGCAGACTTGTCCTGATTTCGGTGCTCATGACAGGAGAAATGCAGTGGCAGTGCGTATGGGGAAATTCGGTGCAGGCTGCACAGCATCATGATAGCGTGGCAGTACGATTACTACATAGTTTTGTTGGGCTGCTGGCCAGCTGACAGTCGACGGGCACCCGGGCCGGCCTGTGGGAATGCCGTTTCCGTCTTAATTCCTTATTCCTGCGCTCGCGCTTGCCCACAGTTGCTTCAGGCCGTCACGCACTGGCACCTGACACGGTGTGTACCGTGCCAATCAACGCCGCCCTGTTGGTCACTGGCAAAACCCCGTTTTGCTGCTGCCAACCTACTATAGACCGATAACATGGGTCTGCTCCTGTTCTCAGCTACCCGATCGACTCCCTGGGTGTTATCGAGACGAAGGCTGGCTACTCTCGCGGAACGACGCCATGTACCCCAGACGGTGATCGAGAAAATTGTCCAGAAGCACGCCGTCGGTCTCCCCGCTGGAAAGGTGGTCAAAGCTGGCGATTATGTCATGATTCGTCCTGAGCACGTCATGACCCACGACAACACGGGCCCGGTAATAACAAAGTTCGTGGTTAGAGTTCTCTGACCCCGCCATTTCGTGTAGTTGCTCTCTCTGATTCTCTGGTCGTGGTTAGGTTCCAATCTATCGGGGCGACGCAAATCAAATCGCCCAATCAGGCAGTCTTCACGCTTGATCACGACGTTCAGAACAAATCTTCCAAGAATTTGGCCAAGTATGCGACCATCGAAGCCTTCGCACGGACCCATGGCGTTGACTTTTATCCGGCTGGCCGAGGCATCGGTCATCAAGTCCTCGTCGAAGAAGGTTACGCTTTTCCTTATACACTCACCGTCGCGTCGGACAGTCACAGCAATATGTACGGGGGCGTCGGATGCGTCGGGACGCCAATTGTACGGACGGACGCAGCTGCCATTTGGGCAACCGGCACTACGTGGTGGCAGGTGCCTAGAATGGTTCAAGTCGAGCTCCGAGGGTACCTTTCTCCTGGTGTCACGGGAAAGGACGTGATAGTTGCGTTATGTGGCGTATTCAACAAGGATGAGGTGCTCAACGCCGCTATTGAGTTTACGGGCGATGGTATCGCCTCCCTACCCATTGATTATCGCCTCACTATTGCGAATATGACGACAGAATGGGGTGCGCTTGTTGGGTTTTTCCCCGTAGATGACGTTCTACTACAGTGGTACGAGGCTGTGTCAAAGAAACTCGAACTCCGCACGTTCTCTGTCAATTCTGGCATTCCAGGTCCGCCTGAACACCCGCGAATTAACAGGCACAGGCTCAATGCTGTGCGAGCTGCGCCCCTCTCATCTGACCCAGGCGCCGAGTATTCCTCGCATCTTGTCCTTGACCTCGCAACGTTGGTACCGCAAGTCTCTGGCCCGAACAGCGTTAAAGTATCAACACCCCTTCCCGACATCGAGAAGAAACGCATCCAGATCCAAAAGGCATACCTCGTCAGCTGTACCAACTCTCGCGCGTCAGATCTTGCCGACGCCGCCGCCGTCGTACGCGGGCGGCATGTGGCGCCAGGTGTGGAGTTTTACGTCGCAGCGGCAAGCTCGGCTGTGCAGCGCGAGGCAGAGAGCGCCGGCGATTGGGAGGCCCTCGTCGCGGCGGGCGCGCGCGTCCTTCCTGCGGGGTGCGGGCCGTGCATCGGTCTGGGCACAGGTTTGCTCGAGGAGGGCGAGACGGGGATAAGCGCGACAAACAGGAACTATAAGGGCCGCATGGGGCACCCCGCCGCCCAGGCGTACCTCGCTAGCCCCGCCGTTGTCGCCGCTAGTGCGCTCAAGGGTTACATCGCCTCCCCCGACTCGCTCGACGTGGCTGCGCTGCCCCCCTCGGGCCCGCCAGTGCACTCGATAACTTCCTCGTCATCCTCCGCTCAGACTAACGCCGCCGAAACGGAGGCCCGAGCCGACGACGAGCCATTGCTCCCCTCTTTTCCGTCGACCTTCCGCGGCCCCCTGCTCTTCGCACCGCAGGATAACCTGAACACGGACGGGATCTACCCCGGGAAGTACACGTATCAGGACGACATCACGCTCGCCCGCCAGGCCGAAGTGGTGATGGAAAATTACGACCCAGGCTTCGCTTCCCACGTCCGCGGCATCCTCGCAACGTCCCCCTCTCCTCCTCCCGCGCCAGCAGCAGCAGCAGCAGCAGCAGCAACAGAGGACGGCAGCGTCAAAACGGGCGTGATCCTCGTCGCGGGCTACAACTTTGGCACGGGGTCCTCGCGCGAGCAGGCGGCGACGGCGCTCAAAGCCGCCGGCGTCCCGCTCGTCCTCGCCGGCTCCTTCGGCGACATTTTCAAGCGGAACGCGATCAACAACGGCCTGGTCTGCCTCGAGGCCCCCGCGCTCGTCACGGACCTCACGCGGGCATACGCGAAGGATGGGGCGCGCGGCGCGGGAGGGCGGGCGGGCGAGCCCACGGTGGACGCGGGCCTTGCGGTCAGCGTCAGCATGGCGGACGGTAAGGTCCAGGTGACGGGCATGGACGGCGGCGGGACGCGGACTTATGCAGTGCGGCCGGTTGGAGCGAGCGTGCAGGAGTTGTGGATTTGCGGGGGGCTCGAAGGATATATTCTCAAATCTATCAGGGCAGAGGCCCGAGAGTTACCAACGGCCTGAAAATTCCAAAAGTATATATTGCACATATGCACATAATGTTTTTTTTTCTTGCTACAGGGGAAGAACGGGAAACGGGAAATTCGTGTAGTTGTAAGCGCAGATACAGCCACAACGTAACTCACATTGATGGCGGGCATGAACATCTCGCTACCGGAAAACAAAATTTAATGTATCCATTCTGACAAATGTCAATAAAACCGAAAACGAGGTAGAGGGGGGAGCGGAGGTTGGTTAATCAGAACTCAAAAGTCATGGCTCCATACCCCGCGCTCCCTAGCCCCACTTGTGGTCTCATCCGCCGAGGATGCGAATTGCTCACTTAGAGCTGCCAGGCGCGAGCGAAATTCATCTGCCCCGATGTACGCGCCACACATTCGACGCGTACCCGTGAACGCAGAGCGGCCGTGGAGCACGCGGTGATTATCAATTGCTGTGCGGCGGGTCAGCAGTGCAACACCATCATTCAGAATGGAGTGAAATGGAAGTCAAGGAAGGGGTGTGTATGGGTGCAGTGAAAAAAATAAAAAACGGAAATGAAAGAACCCATACTAATGGCTGTTCCGGGAGAAAGTTTGACCCAATACTCCGAGTCCTGTGACGTGATGAGCTTGTCCCACGTCCTCATCGCCTCATACAGTCGCGGAACGTCTGCGTACGGCACGCCTCGGAGCACGCTTCTGTCGGCATTGTTCCATCGCACGGCACGCAAATTGCCGACTGCATCGTGCTCTAGTCGTGCGCGAGCGGCACGGTAGAGGATCGCAGGTTCCCCAGCGGCATGGGCGGGTACGGGAACGGTGGAAAGGAGGCGGTGCGCCTCTGGATAGAGATCTCGAAGGATGGACGCGACATAAAAGCCGTCGACGAGGAGGGTGGCACCGCCACTACCCTCAGTGTGCTCGAGCAAATGGAAAAGTTGTATTCCGGAGGGATCAGTCTGCATGGCATACTCTTAGGAAAAAGAGGCCAACCTTGAATGAATGAGACCGGACATACGAAATAAGTGTTGTCCGTGTGGGCGGGCAATGCGACGTTTGAATACGACGTGTCGCCGCGAGACAGGTCGGCGGTGAAGTCCCAAAACTTCCCGTCTGGCCATTACCACGGGGTAAAAGGTGACGAAAGCTCAGAGGCTTCTCTTGACAAACTTACAGTGCGTTTCTCGGATAAAGCCGATGCGGATCGATAGATCCTCTGTCGCTTCCGGAGTTGGGGGCATACCCTGCACAAAACAGAATCCAAATTTGTCCTGGGCGCCAAGTATCTGCGTTCAGAGAAGGGCTAGCGTAGATTGAAAGGTCAACTGACAATTCTTGATAGCCATTTATATACCCCACGTTCGTTAGACATGACCTCATCATAGGCGACCGATGGTGGGTCTTTCGCTATCTTTGATCCCCATAAGATCTTTCTGGAAAATTGTAAGAAATCGATAGACAATCTTGATGAGAATGGATAAGCACTCGGTAGGTTCCTGGCGTGTTGGAGGGCAATAACTATTTTGTCGAAGCCAAGACCACGGATAGATAGAAACATGTGGCCCAGTTGAGGCAGGCCCTGGTGTAGGAATACAATCTGATGCCGTTAAATGAATGAAATGCGGACAGACTCACAGACCACCTGGAGGCCGTCTGGCGTGGGTCGTGTAAAGATCGGCTCCAAGTCTGGGGGGATCTTACGTGTAGTCAATACACTGGTAGTGATGGATAGCAGGGTGGCCGACTTCAAAGGTATTGATCAGTCGTTGCTTCGTGACGGGGTGAAAACACTCGGGACATCTGCAGTGATCCCGAAGCCATATGTGATGACTACAGAGGATTTACACAGATCGAAGGAGCGCAGGAAGCGGATGTCCACTCACAACTTGGACCGAGTAGCCCCGTCCCACTGTATGAACACTTCGTGCTGGTTCACGCTGGTAGTAGGCAGGTCACGCGTGTCGACGGAGTCGCGAGATTGGTTTGAGTACGGTCTCGCAGACAGCGCTGGGATCGCATGACTCTGAGCCTGCGCCAAGGGAGGTATGTTGATGGACTGTGATATCTGATGGGGCTCAGATTACCTGAACCCTCGAACTAAAATCTGATGCCGGATCACGTACTGATGGTATCCGCGAGAGGAACCTAGCGTGGCAAAATAGTCTTGGAATCCGAAAAGTAGTCCGAAACGGTAGCATGGCGACCTCAGTATCCAAGTCAGCCGCGTTTGAAGGTGGCCCCAGGGCCAGGCCAGCGCCAGACTCCTCCAAACGGCGCGGGCCGGCCCGTTAACCGCCAAAACAACTTCAGGTTTGAAGGACCGATTACAACAAAGATTACAGCAGTAAAACTAGTTGGAGATTCAAAGTAATTCAAGCATGTCCAAGTCATGCTGCTTCTCTATCAAACCTCCTGCCTTAATACCACGAGCCCACCTGATTTCCCCTGAATCATTTATCATGGGCGGATATCTGGCCTCGCCATCTACACCTGCCCAGTCAAAGTCAACCAGCATCCCCCCTTGGCGCTTCGTGCCTGTTTCCCTCGAGACAACCATGACGTTTGGTCGACGTAAGTCCCCAAATACAAACCCATTGTCGTGCAACAGCTTCACCGCACCTCTGATGTCGTCGAGTACTTGCGCTGGGAGTGGCTTCTCCTTGTACTGGTCCTTCGCGCGAAAATGATAATGCGCATTGCTCCCCGACACCAAGTCCATCACAACCATACACAACCCTCCGCTAACTCTGCCAAAGTGGTAAAGTCTTGGAGCGAATTCGTTTCTGGCGAGTAACATGTGTGCATCTGCACAGTACGTCTCACAAAACTTGACAACAACATCGATGGTGCCAAGTGTTGCCCGAAACATTGCCCGTTCAGGAATGTCCTCGACACCACTCGCGTCGGGAAGCCTCTCGCGATATACCAGGTCCACTCCGTTGTAATTCACTCCAAATGATGAATATGGGAGGAGGCAAGCTGCCTCCGACGTATTAATTCCTCTCTTCGTCCTGACCTTGCTGTACTCATCAATGAGAGTGTGTATAGCCCTAGCGATGACATGGAAAACGCGAGCGATACGAGGGACGTGCTCTCTTGTGAAAGGATGTCCTCCTAAATAGAGATGGTCGGTGAAGGGCTGAACGATTGGGACATGTGAGAAAACAGCGCCCATGAAGCAAATGCATGGGCCTGAGATGGCAATGATAAAGCAGGGACAGCATGAAACATTGCGTATGTCTGTATACTGTCTCGATGGAATGTCACTCAAATATACCTCTGAGGAACCGTGACAAATATGACGTACGCTGTCCTGGACAACATGCTTCCGATAAGTGAGTGTGGCCCAGAGGCCAGGGTCTCCACCACCAAGCTCTACCTTCATCCCATAATAGACGACGACTGCCCGTTCACCAGTGCCCAGTTTGGCGAAAGTGAGGCCACCATCTTCAACAACTTTCCCTTCCAGCTCGACCTGGCTTTGAATCGAGACGCCGAGAAGCTCTTGAAGATATCCGAATGTCATGTCCTGTCGCGTCTCTTCGTCCGCATATATAGTCAACGCATCGCAGATGAATCTGCCCGTTGTCGCCACTTGTTCAGGTGTGGGATTCACCGCAGAGAGGTCGCTCAGGGAGTCTATAACCTGGGCAAAGGCTTTGCTGTACAGACCAACAGACGGACCCGTGAGAGCGGCAGGCCGCCCATTATAAATCGGACAAGAGTTCTGTTGCGCCCTGTAATCAGAGGGTTTCTTCGACACCCTTAAAGGTGAGAGCGCCTCGCGCGCAGCATTAACGGCGGCATCACGAGCTATGATCGACACAACATGGGAACGGGGTGATGTAGAGTAACGACGATGCTCACTGTCATGACCACATACTGTGGTACCTGTCCTAGCCGCGCGATAACGTCGCATAATCGGTAGCTCAATCAGCTGAGCAATAACATGAATGCATCCATGAGGAGGCGGGTCTGCATAATAGTCCCCGACGGGGGTACCTGGGAGTACGGGCGTGGCATCGTTATTCTCCCTGAGGTAGTCCAGTTGCAGACCATGTACGAAGCTAGTTAGGTCATTAATTGGGTAATCCTGCAGCAAGGAATTAGGCTTCCAAAGGGCCACAGTGCCCAACCCCGTAAACAGCCGGGAAGAGTCATGGATCTTTTGTTCTAGCTCAGAACCCCAAGCGGTTCGCGGGATTTCCACTCCAAACGGGAGCGGTAAAATCGGATTGCATGAGCTGTCGACAAGAAAGCATATGAGGGTGAGAGGTGTGTCATCTCTCATAGCCTGAGGAGTGTGGTCATCCATAGTAGCTGAGGTAGGGGTTTAGTTGTGTCGATCCGTTCCTGCGTCTGGGATTTCCTGAGTCTACTCCTATCTTACATAACTTATGAGGGCCTGCGATCAAGAATGACGCACCCGACACCTTCCTCCCCACTAACCGACGTATGGGGAGATTTCGAACAAATTCATCCAAGATTGGACAGATACCAATGCACACCATAGCGCCGCCAACGAACTCGAAACTCTGTGTATGCAGGACGAAGAGCACTGACGACTTCGATCAGTATATCACCAAGTTTGCCGAACTAGCGCACAATGCCCAACTTGCTTGAATACCACTGGCACGAAAAAGACCCCGCGGTCCTCGAGAAGATCAAAAGAGGCCTCCCGCAAACGACAAGCTATCCTCAATGGGCTAGTTCCTTGATCTTATGTTATGGCCCTGGGAGGGCCTCGAACTTAGGGCCCTGCTGATGCGCCCGTCTCTTATGCCGGATTACCTTCTATGATGCTCCACTCCAGTAAGTGGGTGCGACGCAGGCACGCGCGCGACCGTGTCGTCTCTGCATCAAAGCACCGTCTCCAACCAGACGACGCCCCGTGGAAGCATGTTACACGCCGACAGTGCAGATATGACATGTCCAATCGAAACGACAGACCTCACGTTCACCACCCAGAGCCATAAACGAACAGAGCGGAACCCCTACGACGACTTTTATTTTCCCACTTCAGGTTAATGTCACTAGTAGGATTACGAACATAATAGGGTTTAATAGCGAGAAATCACGCGGCATGAAGTATGATTGACCGGTTTGATGACCGTTAGTAACGATCTGATGCACTGTGCAACTGCCGTTGACCCGAGAGTGAACCTGAGGGTGAATTTCGAGACGCACCTGTTAATTCCTAGTAACTAGTAATTCTGGCTCATGAACTGTGCAGAGCTACGTTTCAAGTAGCTCTGACTGTCGTCATGGTAAGGGTCCACCGGACCCGGGTGACCTGAGAAAAATATGTGAGATACGGCGCAATGAATGTGAACGCAAGATACGTGCAGAACAGGGGACAGGTCGGCAGCAGATGTTAAGAGGAGACTCGTACTTTGGGGAGAAGAGGGGGGGGAGGGGATTCCGAGTCAGCTCCAAGCTTCCAAGCTGCACACCATGAGATGGCTGTCTGATTCTTAAAATATCGAAGGCGTCCCCGGGCTCTGGCCCCCATATCATATTTCATGCGCGTATAGTTCACCTACTTCGCACTCGGACGTCAGGAGTTACCCTATCGTTGGACCCAGGAGGGGTGTGGAGAAGATTCCGTTGGTCCAATGGCCTGGGACCCCAAATAATCGCCGTTTCATCAACTCATCTTCAGTAACGACATAACTGTATACAGTAACGTCAATGACTTGCGTGGATCGCAGCCTTGCATTGCACACGCCCCGGGTATCTCCTCCTGCGGTCTACGCCATCGGGGATGGCCTCCGATGCACCGATGGCCTAGAGGCTCTTCATCACGGCCGATTGATTGGCACTAGGAATATGCCAGTGGGTACACGGGGTATGCACCGCAGTATTAAGAACAGGCATTCGTGATGTACTGTACAGTCAGTCTGAACACCGTGACGAGCTTCAAGCGCGGCATGTACGGGGGAGACAAGAATAACGGCCAAGCCAGAAACACGAAAAATGGCCGAATCTATGCGGGAGAGTGTGCGGTCTCACACCAACCAAGTCCGTAGTACAGTCGCACAAAGAGAGCCAATCAGCTGTTAGGTACGGGTGAGTACTATCCGACCAATCCGAGTCGGACATGAACGACAGGACAGCCAATCTTTGATACTTGATTGCTGAATTTCTTGAATGAGACACCACAGTAGTCCCTGTGGAGAAACGTATGCGAGTACTGTACTTGAGACCTTTGGCGGCTGTGTACATGTGACGGATCATGCAGTCAGTTGTTGGGCGTAAAATTTCGGGCGAGAAGTAATTCCTTTCGGCCGATGAACTAAGCGCAAGCTCGAACTGCCAAAAAAAAGTTGACCGTCGGTCATCGTTCGTCTTGGTTCAAATCGTCTACTATAGTCCGGTCCTCAATGGCATCCCTGGCATCCCGTTCCTCACAAGCTATTTCGCGCGCTGCTTCTCGCGCCGCCAGCAGACTCGTCGCCAAACCCGCGAACACGGCCAGCTACTCGCTGTTGGCGCGCGCCGCCGTCGCTGCCAGCGCACCGCGCAGAACAACCACTTTCGAGGTCCTTTTCTTTATTTCCTAGCCGTCGTTTCATCTCGTAGCGCTTCTCCAAATCTTTCTGACTTGTTCGTTCGTTTTTCTCTCACACAGTCCGTTCGTGGCGTCAAGACGCTCGACTTTGCGGGCAGCAAGGAGGTCGTGTACGAGCGCAGCGACTGGCCCCTCGCCAAGCTGCAAGACTTCTTTAAAAATGACACGCTCGCCCTCATCGGCTATGGCTCGCAAGGCCACGGACAGGGCCTCAATGCGCGCGACAATGGCCTCAACGTCATCATTGGGGTACGCGAAAACGGCGAGAGTTGGAAGCAAGCGCAGGAGGACGGCTGGGTACGTACGCGTGCATTCTCCATTCTCCCTCCTTCCTTTGCAAAAAAAAAAAAAGCTTGCTACGACCAGCACACTAACGACGTATCTCTTTTTTTTTTGTTTTCTCAAGGTGCCTGGAGAGACGCTGTTCCCGATCGAGGAGGCCATCAAGCGGGGGACGATCGTCATGAACCTGCTCTCGGACGCCGCACAATCGGCGACGTGGCCGAAGCTCGCGCCGCTCATCACCAAGGGCAAGACACTCTACTTCTCGCATGGCTTCTCCGTCGTGTACAAGGAGGACACTAAGGTCGTGCCCCCACCGGACGTCGACGTCATTCTCGTCGCGCCCAAGGGCTCCGGCCGCACTGTCCGCACGCTGTTCAAGGAGGGCCGCGGTATCAACTCATCCATTGCCGTCTGGCAGGACGTCACCGGCAAGGCCAAGGAAAAGGCAACCGCGCTCGGCGTCGCCATCGGCTCGGGCTATATGTACGAGACCACGTTCCAGAAGGAGGTCTACTCCGATCTGTATGGCGAGCGCGGCGTGGTGAGTACAATACAGTTGTCGTGCTTCCGCAACATTGGAACCGCTCCTGACTTTGGGAATTTTCTCGTCAGTTGATGGGTGGAATTCGTGAGTTCAACGCGTAGTGCATTTCCGTCCGGTCGGTCTGATGGCTTTCTTTCTCACACAGAGGGCATGTTCCTCGCGCAATACAAGGTCCTCCGTGAGAACGGCCACTCGCCCTCGGAGGCATTCAACGAGACCGTCGAAGAGGCGACGCAGTCCCTCTTCCCGCTCATCGGCGCCAACGGGTTCGCACCGTTTCTCTCACACACTTTACCAACAACAAGCTCACTAATCACTCGTTCGTCCCCCCCTCCCCACACAGGATGGACTACATGTACAACGCATGCTCGACCACCGCGCGCCGCGGCGCGCTCGACTGGGCCCCCATATTCGAGGCGGCCAATCGCCCGATCTTTGAGAAGCTCTACAAGAGCGTGCGCGATGGCACAGAGACGCGCAAGGCGCTCGAGTTCAATGGACGCAGCACGTACCGCGAGGACCTTGCCCGCGAGCTCAAGGAGATTGATGATCAGGAGATCTGGCGTGCGGGCAAGACGGTGCGCTCGTTGCGCCCGGACTACAAGCCCTGAGTTCAGGAGGGAAAGGGCTTTTTGAAAGTGTTTCCGAACGCTGACGGGAAGCGATGGGAGGCACAAAAGTCCTCATAAAATGCACCCATTCAGGGAGCGCTATCTAGTCTCCTTGTCATGTATCACTAGTAGTACATACAACCTTAGGTCTTCACTGCCGAACCAAAATCCTTCTCCCTCATGACGCGGTCCCACAATACGGCGTGTTTTTCCTACTCGCGTGCTCACTACTCTTCGACTTCTACCAAAATGACATCAAGGTTAAAAGGCTAACAGTCTACTTGAATTAGCGTACAAGTAAGCGGCTGTATACCTAGAATTGCATGGAGACGGTGGCGGGAACTAATGCAACTCGTGGAAGTTGACGAGTTGCTTGTCATACTATTCGTCGTGGCACCAGGCGTGATGAATGGCGACTAAATAAATTTGGATTTAAATCGTGATGTTTGCCTGGTGCTCAGTGGCGCGTGCCAGTGGCCGAGATCAGTGGTGATAATATTCTAAAACTAATACCAAAAAAATATGCAGGATATCATTACAATGAGAGTATGGGAGAGTTGTAGATGGGGTCCGACGCGAAAGAGGGATGGATAGCAGCACTTTCGCTCGTAGCACGGTTTGCTACTCGTCCTCCATCGTTGCCTCATCCCCAACTTCTGCCTTTCGCGCATCCGCATCCGCATCCGCCAGCTGCTCGCGATTCCTGCCCAGCAAGCCGAGCCCCACGCCGCAAGCAAGCGTAAACACCGGGACGGGCATCGAGAAGCGGAAGCGGTACGCGGCGTGCCCCTCCGAGTCCTTACTCGCAGAGATGTCGACCTCGAGCGCCCTGCCCGTCTCGGGGCCGCCACGTGGGCTCTGGGGCCCTGCAAGATTCGGCCGGTCAGCCATATTGGTAGAGGAGTACGCCCGGCTGGGCGGTCTGTGACGCGTGTTGGACAGTCCCACACTGTGGGATGGGCTATTCGGAGCAGACGCGTTGGGTGAGTTTTGCCTATGAAAGTAAAGAAAAAGTGGACAAATCCCCTGGCGCCGAGAAGGGGGGGGTGTTGTGTCGCCCCGTCGTTGGTCTTGTTGAATGGTGAGTCGATGGCGATGTCGGACGCCGTATCCTTTGCCTTCCCCTTGCCCTTGACGTCCTTCGGGACAGCAATGACGCTGTGGCCGGCCGTGAGGTCCGAGACGTGGGGCATCTTGTTGGTGATAGGCGGCGCGAGACCCGTCGCCGACTGGGCAGCATCCGAATCCGAGAGCGAGTTGACGAAGATCAGTCCCCGCTTGACACCCTCCTCGATCGGTCCCTGCTTGACAGCCTCCTTGATCGAGGACAGCGTCTCTCCGGGCACCTTGACATGCACGATATTAACACGCTGCTAGTTGTGGAGTTGTGGGAGGGGGGAAGTATGCGCATACCCAGCCGTTCCAGAGCGCCGTATCCCATTCGTAGTTGTCGTCGTGATCGTCCTTGGGCGCCACGACAATGACATTGCGCTTATTCTCGCGTGCATCTAGAGCCAGTTTGCAGGAAACGTCGTCGTAGCCAATGCAGATGAGCGTGCCACTTCTGACGTTGCTTTGCAACCCGGCGGGGGGACAGGTACTAGGCCCTAGCCTAAATTCCCGTTCGGGTATCTCCCGCGCGTTGTGCTCCTGTGCGAACGCCTCCGACACCGAATCCTGGACGGCCTGTAACAAAAAGAGTGTGAGAGAGAAGTGCTACGAGATGGGGCGTTCGGGAAAGAAGAGGAAAATGACCTCGCGAGGTGTCTCGTACGATTCGCTGGTCGCGGTAGGGGGCTCAGACTGCTCTCGGTACCCGAACTTCTGCGGTGAGGAGATGTCGCTCGCCACGGCGGAGGCCTCCTCCTGCGCGAAATTGGGCGCCGTCCTTAAGCTGTGCGTGGACGTCGGGGTTTCGTTGAGGCGGCTGCAGCGCCATGTGTAGAAGCATTCCTTACGGGTCGTGACACACGACGCAGGGACATCTTCAAGAGCTCGCTGCGAACTAGGGTGGCCATGAGTGGTGAGATGAGTGGTGATCAATGATCTCCTTTTTTGTACTGTAATCTCTGTCTCTGGTCGTGTGTGATCATACTGTATACGTCATCACACGATCTCCGACAGGCGTTCACTGCCGGATCCAAAAAAAAATTTCCGCTTTTGCCTCGCGCGCACCTGAACCCCACCCAACTCCTCCGGCTTGTCAAGCAAGCGTCCCATTCAAGCGTCGACCATGGCACGAACATGGCGATGCGTGCGCGATACGCGGCGTAGCCCGGTACTGTGGTGGATAGCGACTAAATTTAAATTTGAATTGTGACATTTGCCTGGTGCTCAGTGACGTGTGGTCGAGATCAATGGTGATGATATTTGGCTAAAAATCCAGTGCTAGCCTAGCCGCGGGGGTCGATCACCCTGGTAGCGAGGAGGTCGACGCGAAAGAGGACGAACAGTAACACTGTCGCTTGTAGCACGTTTCGTACCTTCCTCCGTCGTCGTCTCATCCTCAAACTTCTGCCTTTCGCGCATCCAAATTCGCCGGCTGCTCGCGATCCCGGCCCAGAGCGTTGGGCAACGCACGCCACCCAAAAGTGCCGTGAGATGCAGGCACGTCGAGGGGC
>QLOZ01001409.1:5916-34724 GCA_003314065.1 Lactarius sp. MG50
TTGTCAACCGGCTGTGCACCAGAGGGTGGGCCGGTGGGGAAGGGACGTGTAGGGCCATGTAGGAGATGAGAGAGCGGTTGAGGGACCGTGACCAAGTGTATTGTGTACCAATTAACCACTACACCAAATTTATTATGGTTGCCTTGAGCTTCTCTTGTGAACTCTAAAGCTTATTACAGTTGTAATAGTTGCATGGGGCTGCACATCGGTCGATATTACTGTTAGCTAACTGAATTGGACACGTGTCAATATTACTTATTACTGTCAATTGACTGAATACAAAATCACCTTCTGCCTGTAGAGTGTAAAAGCTGTCCAGTTTCAAGACTTCCATGGCCACATACGTGCATCGTCGCTGTCCATGCTCACAGCCATTTATTATGGAGAGACCCAAGTCAAGCTCACAGTCAACTTAGCAAGTAACTTATTAGTATCATCCCAGTCACAACCTTTCCACGGCCAATGGATCTGCAGACGGACAGTGTGACCCATGGTGGTTATTCGAAGATTGGAGGCAAACGGAGGGATACACACACAAACAAAGTGACCAAAGGTTAACACATGACACTGCCCGGCACTAAATAAAACCAACATATAGTCAGATGCCATCCAGGACATCCCGTGATTTGCTGGTGACTAAGACATGCGTGGTATCCACCTGATGGTCACGTAGTTGCTCGGCCGTAGACAAAAGGAGGGTGGGGTAAAGCAAAAGGGTAGTTGAAGCCGTGCACAGTGGTGGGCGGTCATTGTTCGACGGCGGGCCAGAGAAGGCAATGGCAAGTCATTCATATTGGATGGTTGCACTGGCACGGGAACTACAAGCTGCCTGTCCTCTGCCTGGATCTCGGCTAAGTACTGCTGCCTGTGGTGTAGATGAGATCTCATCAAACTGTTAGTTAAAATGTGGTTGCTTTAGAAAAGCTATTTCACAACACAAAAAAAATTCAACACGGCGCACCGTTGTCTCAGATTTATGATTTCTGGTTCTAAGCGAGCATGGGTGCTTCTTCGCTTGCACATAAAAACTGTACCCCACAACAGGGAGTGGGTGCACTTACACGTTCTGTCGTGTTCTGAGGTCAAGCCTGAGTCTTCGGCGAAAGCAAGTACATCAGCAAACAGACTCAGTTTGGCGGCCAGTGCGGGGTTTTACCATCGCTAGACTGAGAACTGCGTCACTTTGCACATCTCGGAGATGTTGCGACATTACAAGCTCCTGTATATGTGGCCTAATAACTTCACAACAACAGGCTACAATTTGCGCACTCACCATCAGCGATGGTGTCTTCTCCTTCGTCATCTGCCACATCAGCATCTGATGAATTTTGGTCACATGCAGTTGCACCATGACGACGCCCGGACAGAGTCGGTAGTGGTTAGTATGTGGATTGGACCCTGGGCCAAGTGGGCGTGCATGAACAAGTGAAAGAAATCAACCACCCTAGTAGCACCCACTGGACCGAAGAGGTATATCGAACTGGATAGCACTGAGCCACTTGCGACGTGGAGTAATAGGCCTAGGCTGGGCTGCCAGTTGCGCCAAGTTTCACTGTCCTCTCCATCGTTGGGTTTCCTCAAGTCATTGCCATTCCACACCTCAAGCAAGGTAGCGTCAACTGGGGTAAGTAAATCCCCACTCCTCCACCTTGATAATCTTCTTCAAGACGCCAACATTGGTTTTGAGAGGCACTTCCACAGGAAGGAATTGGTCCCCGAAGGAAAGCTTGGAATCATGATCGACGAGGATGTAAAAGGTGAAGGCAGCTGACATGGTGAATGCCGAATGAACGGACGAACGACCAGCCGTGGGCACTTATTGTTCGGAACGATTACGTCAGATTCGACACCCAACTCACAACTCACATATCTTAACATTGCCAAATAGGTGTATATAACATTCACAACATACAAGAACGACTGGAGCATGCGTGGGGTCCAAAAAGGAGGGTGCAAAAGAAGGAGGACAGGCACTAAACTGTCTTTTCTCAGAGCAGGAGAGGTTAGGTGCAGACATAGGAGGCCTGGGAGGACATCCTGAGGTGAATGTAAAGCGTTGACTTTGATGGCCAAGAGGCCGGATGGCAAAACACGAGAACATATCCGCTAAAATGAATGGTCGTCTTGAGGGAAGGCATCTTGGAAATACACCACGGTGGATTCTCACCCGTCAAGAGACACCTAGAGAGAAAGGTGAATGTGAGCGAAGGTAGAAGCATTCAAAAATGAAGGGTGCATGCACATTAATTGAAATGATTTCATCTTCATCTCATTTCCCACATAACTCGAAATCGAGACAGGGGAAACTATCGACCTGTGCGCGAGAATGTAGTGGAACTTGAAAGCAAGAGGCTCCCGCACACTTCTCACATAAGCGTGATCATTTTCATGGGAGCATAGGATGTGGGTGGAGTCCTGGTCGCGTGAATGCGTAGCTAACCATCAGAACTGAGGACACTGGAACCTACCACACTGAGTAGGGAAAAACGCCATGGAAATTCAGAACGCTCAGGAGATTAGACGCCATTGCCAAACCTGTGATGACCCGCATGCAGGAATAAGATAGAGGTTGTCGGTCATTGCGAACAAGTGATGCCAGGGATTGTGTCTTATATAGTTTTGTCCTTGTTTCTGAAGGTTCGGGATATTTTGACTGCAACAGCATTGACATTGTCATGACAAGGGCCGAAAGGCAGCATGGAAGGTGTGGGACGGACCTGATAGATTAGGACATGGACGTTTCCGGCACCTCTAGCTTCATTGGCTACGTACAAGAGTGTCGGCCAGAGTCCGACGCAGAATGAGAATGAGCCAGTCACTAGCACTTAATACAAAGAATTACAGGCCAGGCTGGTACTTGATCAGGGCCGGAAGAGCGTCAAACAAGGCATGAAGGATTGCAAGTGACACGACAGTAAGAATGTGAAGGAATTTGACTAGGGCAATCATAAGGAAAAGAAAGGGAAGAATGAAGGAATGTGTCGAACCTTATTGGCAGTCGGTAAGAAGAAAAGGGAAGGTGCGTTGGTTCTTGCGTTGTTAGGCTCAAGCGTGGCCTGGTGCACGATGTGTGTGTCTGGTAGGTTCTTGACTTGGTCTAGCCCAAGTCTAGGCTTCTGGAGACTCTGGAGGGCCTGGAATAGGCGGAGAGAGGGTTCACAAGTGCACGAGTGCGAGCCAAGCACGAGTGCGAAAGGACAGTTCTTCTTGGTTAAGGGGGCGACAGTCGTAGTTCGACTATTACCTCCTGAGCCAAGAGGGACAGTGAAGGCTAGAGCTCTTAGGAGGACCTGAGAGGGACTCTAGCTTCAGGATGGGTAGAACTAACTTGATTGCTCAAGAAGTCGAGTCTGGAGTCATACAGCTGAGGCGACACACTATAAGTACTAGCTAGGGTCGAGGGTAAGTAGAGACGCATCATGGGTAAATATGAGGTCACTGGTGAGAGTACAGGGTAACTAGAAGGAGAGCGCGTCACCGTACCAGGGCATAGGGCCAAGGTTCGTCATATAATCAGTAAGCAAGAGGGGCCTAGAAGCCGTGGGTCGAGGGTAAGGGTACAGGGTCAGGGTAATGGTACAGGGTGAAAGAAAAATGGTACAGTAGGCGGTCCAAGTCGTAACATGTGTGGTGGTATTGAGGGAGTGGCAGCAGGGTCACGGTCTGTCTTCTCTATGTGGGGTGTCAGTGAAGGTCTTGAGACCATGGAGCGATGCGACAGTTGCCGTAAGCATAGGAGATGACTGGAAAGAAGTCAGTGGAGCGGTTCAAACTAGAGTCACAAGTGGGTGCAAAGAGAAGTGAGTGGAGAAGGAGACGGCTACGCTAAATGAGTGAAGCGCAACGTACGCACTGGCAGGTCGCATGCTCTGAAAGTCAGGACGGCGCTGCGCAGGTGGATAATGATCAATAACAGCGGGTTGTGCCCCTAAAGGAACACTTTGATCTGGCATCTACAAGCACCATGTTTTGTCATTTGGTCGTGACCTCGGACGCAGACCTGGGCCACTGATGCCCGTCTTAAGAGAGCAAATTATTTTCCGAAAATACAGTCATTCGCTCGGACCCGATTATCTCAAATGAAGAGAGAAAATGAAGGTGCGAGGGCAGGGGTGAGAGACAATTGAGAACGAAAATTACAAAATGGTGGCAATGGCACATGAGTAATATGTCTGCATGGGCTGTGCTCAACAAAGCAAATGTGCGGGCCAAATGGGGTTAACTGGCAGCACGCACCGCTATATATGCCATGCATTGTAAATTGTGAAGGATCAACGTAAACAAAGTGCTGTCTAAAAATACAAAAAATTATGCATGTACAGACTTCTCTCGGACCTCCCTCTCCTTTCTGCTTTGTGTGGTGGTGGTGGTAGTTGACGCTCGAGTTACCCAACTTAGTTCACCATTGCTACGAATTGAGAGGGAGGACTCCATCATGGTACAATGGGTATTCCGAGCCCTTCGAAAGACTCTCCCACTGATCATTTCCACCTAGCATCCCCTTCTTGGGACTTTGCACATTGTTGCCATGGCTCAGGTCCAAGCTCAGAGACCGCTCATGATCATGAGCTGAGCTATTTGATGGCCCATTCCGGTTTTGGGCTTAGGAGCACATCTTCTGATCCCTCACCCCGGTTCAACTGCCCACACGCATCGCATGGCAGCGCGCTGGCACTGGTCCCCAGACCCACAACCACGTTACAGACCTCAAACTCAAAATGCACCACCAGTGTGTCCGTGAGCTGTCGCCAAATGCAGCAATCCGCTGAGTCTGCATCGAATTTTTGCGCTTGCACGCTTGCAGTGCTTGTCGCTGCTGTTGGAGGTTGGAGATGATGGACTGAGTGGTTGTCCACGTCGTGCAAGGTCGGGCGCAGGCCCAGCCAATAGTGCGAGTGTAACGAGGTATAGGGACCGGCGAGCAAGGTACAATGCGTTGTTCCAGGTTGTAGGGATGTACGAAAATTCTGTAAGTGTTCCGAGAATCATGATCAGTCACGACGGAACCTCCAAGGGCAATTGCAGACCATGTCAAACTAGCCGTGTGGCCTCGCTCCAGCTGATAAATGGTCAGAGCACGATACGTGGTATAGAACCAAAATAATGAGATATGGACGACCCAGATGTAGTTAAGGTCCACAAGTAGATGTCTGAAGGAGCGCTCCTTGTAATACGCCTTGAAAGGGGCACAGTTCCAGTCAATGTGATCAAAAGGTATGAAACGTTGGGCCAGCGGAATGTCCACGAGACAAGTCTGCCCAAGAGAACATCAATACAAATTGTTTCAGGCGATAAAAAAAATACCTTGTCCATGGGCACGATGTGGGCGATGCCTTCCAGATACCGAAACAACTGATGGTGATCACGTTCTCAACTGCACAAACTTCCCATCCACAGCATCATGGCCCTGATCACAAATGAAGCAGTAATGAGGCTTGATGACAGCGCAAAGGTAGATGCCTTCTGGTACGAGGCCGATGCGGCACCAGGGCTAATGACCAACTCTGCAACCTGGCAGCATGAGCACGAATCCGTGAACACAACGACCAGATGGGACAATTATTCCCCGCGAACGGTCAATTGGCCCATAGCGTCTGCCAGTGGCGCACACAATGGGCCTCGCCGTCGGTGTGACTGTGACACGGAAAGAACCGCTTTGGCCTCCGATATATCATAGATCATGTGGTTCTGAGTCA
This sequence comes from Lactarius sp. MG50, assembly GCA_003314065.1. NCBI lineage: Eukaryota > Fungi > Basidiomycota > Agaricomycetes > Russulales > Russulaceae > Lactarius > Lactarius sp. MG50. The sequence goes on from QLOZ01001409.1 coordinate 11,613, forward strand.
CCCGCGGCCTCCACCTTGGGCTCAACATAACATCGACACGCGTAGCGACGAGGCAACAAGGGTAACAACGGCGAACACTGGCCTCCCGAGCCGCTCCTCAGCTTATAGGAATGTTTGATGTTTATTTTTCGGTTCCTGCACACCTCGCCTGATGAGCTCACCACGACCCCTTCAACATGCCAAGATATTTCTCCTGCTGAGCAAGAGATCATGTCTGCTGTGCAAGTGAGCAGTTATTCAACAATTTTGTTGGCGACATCCAGTGTTGGGAGGCAGGTGGTCCCTGAACAGGCACAGGACCTGGAAAGGGAGGCCCAGCTGTAACGGGCAAGGGCGGTGCCAGTGGTGGCTGGTATGGTGAGTAATGCTGAGTTGGTAAGCCCGTGTACATTGGGAAGGGCTCATGCAGCACAAATGGCAGTAGAGAACCCGAGAAAAAAGGGGGATGGGCAGATGGCATGTGCTGAGCATGTGGAGGCTTGGTATGCAGAGGTAGGCAGTGTGTCTCATGTCGATGAGGGTGAGAATGGGGGTGTGGAACAAGTTGAGGTGGAGGTGGAGCAGGGAGATACATTGAAGAAGGCCTGTGGCAGAAACATAGGTGCAGGACCTGGGCCGAGCGGAGAATGCTGTGGGTGTGGAGGATATTCCAGATAAAGCTCACAACAATCAAGCTCTGGGCTGCAATAGGACTGGTGTGGCGCCGTGTGATGATGAGTGGGAGGTTGTGGTTGAGGTTGATGATGACTTGTCGTCATCATCGCCGGAGTCTCGACGTCGGCCTGTGGTGAACGTCTCTATATACTGCTGCCGATGAGATAATAAGGGGAGAGGTGGGGGTCAGATGTTGGTTGGAGGTGCTGGCGCTGGGGTGGAAGCAGGGTTACTAGAATTCATTGCTACAAACATGCACTAGATGCAAGGAAGATGAGACACGATCAAGCAAGATAGAATAACAGCACACCTGAAGAATAACAGGGTCTACTATTTTATTGAGGAGCAGAGCTTGAAAGAGGGCGTATGCAAGGTGGGAATGTGCCATGAGGAGAGTCCGGGCTTGATCAGGGTGCGTTATTGTGAATGCCTGTTAAAACGCCAATCGCTTGGAGTTGGAGATGAGCAACCCAATGAAAATACAATGATGACCCTGCATCCTCGCCGCGCTCCTGTTCTTTGTCCTTGTCCTCACGAAAATAGAAGGTATCGCCAATGCCGGTGGCAGTGAGGTCATGCGCTGAGACACTGTGCACACCACCAAGCAGGGACAGCGGAGCATGGAATGCAGAGGCAAGCACGTCCAATGTGCTGACGCAGAAGCGCAGTTAGGTAGAAGGGTTAGGTGCACCAGGTGGTGCTGCCAGCAAACTTGGGATCGCCATTGAATTTGACGGTTAGAAGGCCCATGCCACCGTTGTAGCAGAATTAGGGGAGTGTGTGCAAGTAGGCATTTGGGTAGGGTTGCATCAGCGGGCGCCGGTGCTGGAGGACAAGTTGTCCGTCTGTGAGAGTACGGGTAAGTTTTTGTGACTTGCTTGGGGATGGGGGAAGATACCTCACTTTCAACGTCGAGAGCGTGTCCTGAAGCGCATGCACAGAGCGCACCGCTGCCAGTGATATCGATGAAGAAGACCTTCTGAAGATGGTCTTGAACAGCAAAAGTGTGACACTCAATCGCACGAAAAAATAACTGTACTATAGCAATGTGGTAGTTTACATAGCATCATAATATGTGGTCTTTGCTTTATTACTAAAAAACATATCCAAGTCAGTCTGCTTGCTGCCGCTCTGCGCTTGGCCGCCTTTACTGAGCTCATAGTAGCACTCGCATTAATCACAGGTGGGACATTCAAGTCTGCCATTCCTAGGGACGCAGGCAATACATGACCATCTTTCTCATTCTCACCGGCCATTTTTGAAAGTGATGAGAACGAAGACGATACCAAGAGTGTGTTCGATGCGGAATGCTGTAACGGAATCATCACGGTTGCTGCTGTGACGGTGCCCTTCCGTGACTCTGCCATGAGAACAGCGGAGGTGGAGATGGGAACAGACACCTCAGGTGCTTCAGCTGGAGCAGGCTGTTGTAGTGTTGCGAACTCTGGTAGACCTGAATACAACAAGGAAAGTATTTAGATCAGCTGGTTAAACAAAGATTGCCCCACAGAACGCACCTTAGGTGTCGCGTGTATGCTCATGATGAGCTTCGCGCACTCACAGTAGCTCTCGTAATTTTCAACAGCTTGCCTGCCCCTCCCCGAGCGCCAAAATCTGTGGATAAATAAGCAGGCACTTGATAGTGACAAGGGTGTGCCTGATGCCATACGACGGCTTCCTCTTATATTGGAGGGTATTGACGCAGATCCCTCCTGTGCTACAGACATTCAGATGGAATGTCCTGGTGGCAAACCAAACCTGCCAATGTGAGATGAGCACAGGCGGACGTTAGATGCAGGACAAGGGGGCCAGGATGAAGCAGGAACTCTTCTGTGAATTCAAATTTTACACGTCTACCACCTGATTGCCCGGCCCTTACACTTTCTATAACTGATTCGACTAGACGTCTCTTTGTCTGCCATTTTTCTCCTTTTGCGGTTAGACCAGGTGACTGCCATCACGCATCGTATGTAGGGCATGACACGGGTTTTTGCTGATCTGTTTTCCCACGGCCCCTAGAAGGTCAAGTTTTGGACAAAATTCTTAGTTGAGGAGTGAAACTGATAGAGAATTGATTGAGCTATATCTCCACCAAATCTCAACCAATTTGGATGATTATTGGTGTGTCAGGAAGCAAAACACTGTGGAAAATCGTGCAGTTTCTCAACCCGTACGGTTTTTCACAATGTTTTGCTTCCTGACACACCAATAATCATCCAAATCGGTTGAGATTTGGTGGAGATATAGCTCAATCAATTCTCTATCAGTTTCACTCCTCAACTAAGAATTTCGTCCAAAACTTGACCTTCCAGGGACCGTGGGAAAAAATTTAAGCCAAAACCCGTGTCATGCCCTAATCGTATGGTGGCATGACTCTGACATCGGATGATGCTCTGGTGGACGAAACCACAACCCTCGAAATGCAGATTTTGCAGCAAGGTCTCCGCCAACTGGTGTTTCTAGTTTCTGCTGCAATTGCAATTTGTCACTCAATTGTCACGAAATGCAATGCCGTTGCGTGACCGGCTAACAATGGCCAAGTGCATCATAGAGCGCATTCAACTCGCTCTACTAGTAATAGTATTACTTTTGCCAAGATCGTTAGCTGGTCGTCAGATTCCAGGTTATAACAAGATGGGCGAGAGAAGATAGACTTCATGGCCTTCAGAGCCATGTCACTGCTACCAAGCTGAACCGAAAGACATCCATCATCATCGCTACCTGAAGGATCCATGGAAGCTAGCAAATTCAGTATCTCAGAATGAAATTTTGGAAGGACAGTAGTGCGATCGATCAATATGAACGTTTAATTTATCTGTATATTGCACACGATTAGACAGATTCAATGGCAGAAGGTGGGACACTGGCCCAGGAGTAACTCATCATTGACACAAGTTTCTGCAGCTATGTCATATGGGAACGAGCACGTCAACGGGTTGCTCTGGACGCCGATCAAACCGATTTTCTGTCACAATTTCCAATGATCGATCATACGTGTAAACACAAACAGCTTTACTGTAAATTAGTCTCGTGCTGCCTGAATTCCCTGACTCGACGTGCGAAGGGTGAAAATGAGGCACTCAGAGACAAAATGAGCTAGGTCAGGTCCGACCCAGAGTTGAAACGCAATCTTATGTACATGTCTTGTTGACACTCATCGAGATCAATACTGTGCCAGGCCCATGACTCTATACCCTGGAAGGGTAGAGTCGTAGTAGTACTGGGGGGTTGTATCCACTGTATTAGGCTATCAACAACATGACTCGGAGACTAGACTCACAGTAAGTCACCTGAAACAGCGTGGTGGTTGAGTTATGCACAATGGAGATGACATATCATACTGTCGGAACAGTCCAGAGAGAACATGAGGAAGATAGGACCCCAAAGAGAGGGGGGCAACGAAGTCAATAGCTGGCGATTACGTATCGTCACGTTCCGTCTTCTCGATAAGATAATTAGCGAAAACTCGGCCAGCAGAAACATTCCACGGTGCCTTCGGATCCCCCACTATGTCAATCATGAAGTCTGAGGTAGTAGCTTCGCAGGCTCTTGTGCCATGGCCGCTGCTCTCCCACTCAGTCGTAAACATGGAAACCCAAGAAGGTGTAGGTGTATGGCCGTAAGGTGGTTTTCCCTTTAACAGTAAGGAGAGCTCAATCCGGATCAATTTCTAGTCCGTGTGTAGTCAGTCCAGTGCATTGAACAGATTGAAATAAGGATTTAGGAACTGACAGCTAGTGCATTGTCTTCAGCCTTACGGTGTACAGGGCCCCTTCCACGTCTGCCATGCACCTCTCGACCACCGTGACTCCCACTTCCATGAGTGGGGTTGGTGTTCTTTACAATCCGTTCGAGTAGAGTGACGATATTTGCTGGGCTTTCCTGTTGGCCACCCTCGAAGTTCTGAGGAAACAGTCATGAGTGGTACCATTTCACAGAGTGGGTATGGAGTGACCGCCTAATGAGACACCCTGGAATTGGTCTATGCCCCAGAAAAGGTTTGAGCGTGGTGTTCAATAAGCCTGCGTAGACTGGTGGATGTGAAGGCTATTACTAGTAGGTATAAGACCGAAGACGCAACCCCTTATGCATTGAAATGGCTCGAGGGTGCCATCTAATCAGCCCATGTGAACACCTGGACATATTAGTAGTTGTGCTGAATGTCAAGGACGCACCAGGGATGCCTATTGTGCACTCAAAAAGGCTTCGGGGTGATGCCCTAGGGGTATGAGTCAGCCTGTGTGAACGTCTACCAGATGCCATTGTTCGCCTTTTCAAATTCCTGCATTTGAATGCGCCGCAAGGTCGCAGCCCATTCTTAATAAGCCTCTTGAGACTCTCAGGCTGCTTTAGCTGACAGAGATGAGATGTTGGTGAAGGTGAGTCTGTGTACGTAGCGCAGTACTACAGAGTGCATTGTTATACTTTCTGAGGTTGGAATCAATCAATTGAATGGTGGACATTGAATGTCGTTCGGCCCATTACCTGATTCCACGGCGTCAATGTACTAATTAGGGCATGACACGGGTTTTGGCTTAAATTTTTTCCCACGGTCCCTGGAAGGTCAAGTTTTGGACGAAATTCTTAGTTGAGGAGTGAAACTGATAGAGAATTGATTGAGCTATATCTCCACCAAATCTCAACCAATTTGGATGATTATTGGTGTGTCAGGAAGCAAAACATTGTGAAAAACTGTACGGGTTGAGAAACTGCATGATTTTCCACAGTGTTTTGCTTCCTGACACACCAATAATCATCCAAATTGGTTGAGATTTGGTGGAGATATAGCTCAATCAATTCTCTATCAGTTTCACTCCTCAACTAAGAATTTCGTCCAAAACTTGACCTTCCAGGGACCGTGGGAAAACAAATCAGCAAAAACCCGTGTCATGCCCTAGTACTAATGTGCAGAGCTGGTTCAGAGCTGTTACTACAGTACCGTGACAGTCCTGACGCTTTCAGCCAATCCAAGTATAAAAGGCTTTACTATTTGCCATCATGGGCTGAGCTATCATCATACTTTTATGTCCCTTCCGACTGAGATTCTGCTAATGAACCGCAACTCTGACTCAGAAGTCGACTCACGCGTTCTCGGGGCATTTGCTGCAGATACCAGTGGTCCATCAGACTGCCTTAAGCAAATGGATACAATCTTCCCTGGCAATACTGGTATCTTGGTCTCAATCAACTCCGAGGATCGTCCTGGAAATGGCGTTGAATTGGCAAGTACCTATATCATTATCTAGAGGATGACAAGAGAATATTAACTTTCACATGTAAAAGGATTTGATCCCAAAACACACTACAGGAGCAGCATCGTCTCCCGGAGAGGTCACGAGCTCAGATACAAATGCTAGCAGTGTGCCTGGAGTCGCAGGTATGCAGCCATCTATACACCCGATATAAAAGCAACTCTGAATGTTTCTATCAGACAATGTTCACCATGGTACCAGATGTCGTACCACAGATGTTCTGACCTATCTTGATGACTTTACCTGTGATCTCACCATGGTCAAGTATAGCACTGGAGCGAACACCATGAACATCCAGATGGCCACGCAGCACCTTGGAGTGTTAGAAAGAAAGATATCGAGGATTAATATGGTGATGGACAGATCTCTTTTGCGCCGAGAGCGCATCCAATTAGGTATTAACGCCACTGCGACAGGGAAGCATTCAGTCCAGATAGCTGGTTTTGTTCTTCTCGTGCTTGTGGCTTCGGTGACTTTCATTTTGATGGCACTTCGTGACTTGTATAAGTAGCAGCAATGGTGACGAAGCAGGGCCAGTCTCACATGGCTACTTTGCTTTGCATTGGTCCGATTTGGCTGGCTTCTCCCATCAGCCTATGATAAAAAATCCTGTATGATAGTTAGGACAATCTGATATATACACCCGGATAGCTAGATGGTCACTGCATCTGCGAAAGTGTGGGTGCTCAGCCCGGTCTATTTACACTCCCCGGAGCCAGGGTGTGAGGAGATTGAAGAGGTGTCGCAAAGTAGGGCTGCAGGTGTACAGGAAGGCTTGTATGCTATGCTTCTACTCGCGTAGATTGTGCACAAGACCCTATTCGTACCAGTGAGGATTGGATTAACCGCTGCACTCACACCTAGAATTGTGAACTGGCTGCATGTCAGAGGGTGGGCCGGTGGGGAAGGGACATGTAGGACCATGCAGGAGATGAGAGAGCAGTTAAGGGACCGCGATTAAGTGTGTTGTGAACCAATCGACCACTACGCCAAATTTTTCATGGTTGCCTCGAGCTTCTCTCTTGTGACTCTAAAGCTTCTTACACTCATAATAGTTGCATGGGGCTGCACAGAGGTCAATACTACTGTTAGCTGACTGAATTGGGCACGGGTCAATATTACTTATTACTGTCAACTGACTGAATACAAAATCACCTTCTGCCTCTTGTAGAGTGTAAAAGCTGTCCATTTTCAAGACTTCCATGGCCACGTACATGTGTTGTCACTGTCTGTGCTCGCAGCCATTTACTATGGAGGGACCCAAGTCAAGCTCGCATTCAAGTTAGCAAGTAACTTACTAGTATCATCCCAGTCACAACCTTTCCACGGCCAGTGGATCTGTGGATGGACGGTGTGACCCATGGACCATGGTTCATTCTAACACTCGGAATGCGGTCATTCGAGGGTGGATAAATGGAACAAAGCGACCAAAGGTTAACACGTGACACTGCTTGGCACCAAATAAAACATATACACCATCCAGACATCCCATGATTTGCTGATGACCAAGACGACCATGCGTGGTGTCTACCTGATGATAGAGGAAACCCTCCACGTGTTCAGCGGACAGCAAATCCTCGATACATGAGATGAAGATCATGTTCTACATCCAAGAAATAAGAATTTATGAGAGGTTGGATCAACGAACATTGGTAGGTGCTTAACAAGATGCACCTTGGGCTTATACAGTTATACCGGACCTCTAAATCGGACGTCGCTAGAATCTTGGAAGATATGCGCTTCGGCAAACGGGCTCCATGGCATCCAAATTAATACCTGATGACGATAGGAGCGAGCAATAGAAATCTAGTATTCTAAATGACATACCATAGGAACATGTCGAGAACACGAGATCCTTGAAAAACATGATCGTGAGGGTGAGGCACAGCCGCACAGGAGGTTGCCAAACACATTTCGGTGACGATTCTGGATCTTCATTCCAGCTATAGCGTGGGTAGGGTCACAAAAAGAGAGGGTCAGGAAAAAGTACGGTTCCGAGTCAGTGAATGACGAGGAACTATACAAAGACCCTCCCGAGGCGCGCTAGAGAGTGCGGGACAGAATAACGGTCTGGGAAGGTGTGAGATAGTTGTGCAACTGCTGGCAACATGTAACCAGATATCCAATCGGAGGGCAACATGCCGAACAGACGGGTTACAACGTCGGAGATGAAGAGCTGTGGGATGCCGAGGAGACCGAGAGATCCGCCACCGTCCGACTGATTCTCTACGAATGCGATGTAGAAAGTAGGTCCAGCTGTTAGGGCGAGAGTGACAGGGAGGAAGAGGAACCGGCGAGCAAGGTGTGAGGTGTTGTTCCAGGTTGTAGGGATGTACGATAATTCTGCGAGTGTTGCAAGAATTTTGATGAGTCGCGACGGGTGCCTCCAAGAGTCGTTGCTGACCATGTCAAACCAGTGGCCTCGCTTCGGCTGATAGATGGTCGCAGTGCTATATGCGATAATAGGTCTTAAAAGGGGTACAACTCAGTTCACAGACAAAACAAGCTCTCCTGAGTCTTGGTTGTACCTTTTCTCTCTTCGTGGCTCTCGACGCCAAATCGAGCCACCGTGCTGTCACACGTCTCGAAATCTTTGTGTTGAAAAGTTCACGCAGGAGGATTGAAGGGAGAGAGAAATACTTCAGAATGTTGATGGCTATATATCTGTGCAAGTGCCTCTAATCACTAAGGTTCTCTGATCAATCTGTCAATCAAGAGTAGTAAGCGATCTCGGAATAAAACGAAATAGATGCTACAGGTGTCCGGACATGGCTAAGGGAGAGGCGAAGTCGAAAATGAATGATGGACGCCACTTGACTGCACGGTAAGGAGGGGTATGAAGGGCAAATGATGGGTGTCTGTCGGGCATAGGTGAGAGCCAGGGTTCATTATGCAGGACTCACCATGCAAGTTGGACCTGTGTGTATGTCACCCGCATTTTTTCAGAGCGACAACACCCAGGACGGTCTCACTGCAGTGGTACCACCGTCGTCGTCTCTGCGGGCGCGCGGTTACAGATCAAGATTGAATGAGAGAGGGGACATCCGAATGTTGTTGTGGCGTTCAATGATGTCGGCCAAGTCAAGGCAAGGAGAGTTGGACGTATCTGGAGAACGCGAGCAGCTTGTAAGAGTGGTATAAAAGAGAAGTAAATAGCCAAAACAAAGAGTAAATGTGAAAGAAAAAGTGTCTACACCTTCCGACTCACTCCTCGCACCTAATACACATTATTGGTAGGATAGACATGGTGAGTTGTAATGTGTTCGTTATCGGCCCAGAGGAAGTCAACTGTGATATGTCCTCCAGAGTCAGCGGCACCGCTCTCTCCATGCCAGCTGGTAAGTCTGCAAGGGAGAATGTGGTTGGTTAGTGGAACAGCAGCGTTTGAGACGATACATACCTAATATCTGCTACTTCAGCTCCCCGTTCTATTAACCCGAAGCGCTCATAATGCACTATGATTCGCCTCTTTGCGAAACGGCGTTTCCCCAGGTGCCTGGCATAAAGCCCATTCCAGATGAAAGTGTTGAGCGATATTGATAAAGGAGAGGGCGTATGGTAGAAAGGAAGTGTGGAATAAATGTTAAGAGGATTCTGAGGAGTGGTAGCGTCAATGTGTGAGCAGGAAGGCACTCGTTGACCAACGAAGGTAGGCGATGAGTCGCCGATGACTTTTCTATCGAACCTACCACGCTCACACCAAACATGTTGATATTTGGCGGCTTCAAGAGAACACCATCAAATTTCACAGTACCTGCTAATGCGTCAGCATAATATTGAATGAGGCGAAAGAGTGAATTGAAGGTATTTTGATAGGGTCACACAAAATTGCATTTTAGGAGGAACGAAATGTCATTTGTTTTGACTTGGCACACGTAGGAGCCTAGATGCACTTAGGGCATAAAAGACTTCTGTCTCAAAATATGGATTCAGCCAGTATTCTGAGCTATACCACCGTCTGCAACCGCTGCATGGGCAAACCCATCATAATCCGGTGTGCTGTCAAAGAAATTGCCTGACTTTGGTTTTGAAGGTGGTACTGGGAGTGTGGACGGCAAGAGGTAGTCTGCAATGACAGCACCAAAATCGGCCAACATTGGGAGCACTGTGGAGGTCAGATTTCAAATACTAATATGTGGCATGGATTGATAGATAGCTGCACTTGCCTGATGCAGCACCATCTGATAGATGCTTTGGACAATAAGCTGGAAACTTGCAAGCCCATCCAGTGGCTAGTGTCATCATATGGGAGATGACATAGTACAAGTTACCTTTGATTTTGGCTGCAGGCCAGCCCGGCCTGAAATTCCTCGACGCGTTTATATCCAAACAAGCACAGGATCGAGGGATGGCCCGGGGAGCATTGTGTATGTGGAGGTCAGATTTCAAATACGTGGCACGGATTGATAGATAGCTGCGCTCACCTGATGCAGCGCGTGCTTTGGCTACCATCTGATGCATGCTTTGGACAATAAGGCAAGCCCATCCAGCGGCTAGTGCCATCCCGCATTGACTGAGGGCACCGTCAAGTACCACACGCCAAGGACCCGCAGCATCATGGCCCTGCACAGACTGTGGGCGTGTCCTTAGGGGGCTAGGGTTGTCATGTTGTAGGGGGCGTGGATATTGCTCCTGGGTGTTTGTTATGCTGTCCACCGTTCGTGCTGTGATTGTTGAGGACTACAGAAGAGAAAATTAAACGTCAAACATACCTGCAGGCTTGGGAGGCGAATGTCTCCTGAGCCCTTGACGCGCTTCACTAATGGCCACACCCACGAAAATGGATGAGATAATGCGTGAAAAGATCAAACGGCAGTGGCCGCAGTGTGGGTGTTGGTCAGATACTGGCAATGGGACAAATGGTTGCGAATAGCCAGATCAATGCGAACACGAATGAACTCACGACAAATACTGAGTCCCCTTGGTCCTGAATGACGGTGAAAGAAGCAATACCAAGCCATACGACAGTCTCTATGAGCGCAATCCACAACAACAAGAGTGGCTTCCAAAAGAGCCCCAATTCAACTTGCTCCGAGTCGCCGCCCACTGCCTCAGGCTCACATTGTCCACCTTCGCCCAACGTGGCCTTGGATTCGGATGCGGCAGCCACATCGAGAGCCTCTGCTTCCTGCAGGGTCAGGGACGGGGTGAAATGACGCTTGATAGGGCGTACTAGTATAGGATTTGACAACCATGGGAATCGGAATAGCGGATCCTTTACAGCTGCTTTGGCTGACAGACTCCAGATGGAGAGGCAATAGGGGGAAAACCATTAGAAGCGCACCAAGAAAATTTCTCCATTCTGGTGTTTCTTGATAGGGCGTGAGTAGGGATGCATGAAAGACGTTGTGAATATCAGTATGTATCTACAGGGACATGATAGTACCATGGTGCAACATCTTCTGGTCATGTCTGCCAATGTTGGTACCGCCGGTTCCGGTTCAATTTCGCAGACGTTATTCCTTCTGAGTCCATTCCCGATTGTGAGCCGACTCCAGACGGTCCAGATGACTTTGGTGTCTACCGTGTCTAATAGGTCTGAGCCAACCTACAATCCCAAGTCCCTCTACAGCCTGGGCCCATTATGTGATGAATCTGGTCTAGTTGCTAGTGACACAGGCTCGCCAACCTGTTCTTAATGTGTGCGAAGTACATGTTCAGAACCGTATACTAGTTTCTCTATGTACAACTAGATATGTATGATCACCCCTCAGTGCATGTAAGGGTTTTTGTCTTTTTGTCTCGGAGACGCACTCACAACTCTCGATTGCAATCGTTGAGGAAATGTCTCATGTCGAGGTGTCATTTCCAATGTGCCAATGTGAGTCCATATATATAGTAAAGGATGTGATCAAAAAAAGGGAGGACACGCTGGCACACTCACATCGACGAATTCCAAGCTGTTCCTGTTGTTCCCATTCCCGGCATGCACGTTGAGCTCGTTGTCTCGCAGATAGAAGTTCGCCACCCGAAGAGCCACAGACGATTTGTGTTCAGCAACTTGAAATAGGTGCACAGGAGTCCAGCTCTTCGTGAACGGCAGGGATGCGAACACAATAGTTCCGAGTTGTTGAACATGTCACCATCGGCAAACGATGCACAGACAGCATCTTATACAGTAACAAACTTGCTCCCATCTACTGCATCACATGGATTCTTACAGTATCTGTATGTGGCAATTTGTATCTTATAGCATGATGTACTCCAGTGGTCATGTACCAAAATTAAGAATGGTTTGCATATACGCACTGGCATGACCGCACAGTAACCCAAAGATCAACAATATTGGCCTTGCCTCTCGTAAAGCGGTTGTCTGGTCTGGACTCTACTAGTCAGGCCAGACTGAGAAAGTGAGCCACGGTGATCATCAATCATCCTCACCCTCTACGCATTGTTTCTGGCGCCATGATGACACTGTCACGACTCGGAGCTAGCCAGGTCAAAATCCTTGTTATCTTCACTCAGAACCCACTCCCAGCTCCCTGGCTGTGACACGACCTGTCTCCAAGGCGATGAACTATGCTTCATGAGGCCAAACCAGTCTTGAGTCCAATCGATGAGCAATGCATTCCGTGCCCATGGTGCCATAACCAAGAGGATAGCTAGGCCACATACGATAATGGCAGTCATCGAAAGTAGCTTCTGTCAGGGGCCAATTGGTCACGGTGGGGGAAGATCCAAGTATCTTTATCTCACATGTGCGGCCAAATATCCCCAGACTTGTTCTGCCACCACTTGTGACTTTGGTTCCACACACTTTTGCAAGCCACTCTCCTGAATCCAATACCGAATTACCGATTCCTCACCTCTCTCAGCCACACCAGTCACAATTTGGCGAGCAACTCCACCAGAGGAGTATGCCTGAACAACGCGCAAGATAAGTGCTAGACAGGTACATTTCTGTGGGACAACGCGTACCACAGCTTGCACAATATCTTCTGCTGTTGGAACGGTTCCTGAACTCGGCCCTTGTTCAAGAAATGAGTTACTCACAGTCATGTCGGAGCCTCTCTGCCAGGGCCCAATCCTTTGCGGTGGTGATACGAGCACATCCATAAGATGTGCCAGACAAGACCGCATTATTGCCATGAATGAAGGTCACAGGAAGGATGACGTTTTCAGGGGTTGGGTGAGTTGTAGTGTGTTGGAATGAAGTATCCATGAAGTGGTTAGAATCAAGAGAATACCAATCTATCCCATCGTAAAGATTGGTCACGGCAAGCATCTTCCCGTTAGGAGACACAGCAGAACAGCCTCTATATATCTGATAAGTGAGGCTTAGTCTGAAGATAACTGATCATACATTTTACATGAGCGAGGGTGGATGTGCCATTTGATTTCGAGGGTGTCCAGGTTCCATGCGCTACAGAACATTACTAGTAGTGAGATCTGCATTGATTGGCTAGCAAAAACTCACATCACGCCATAGTCCAGGTACGTCACCAGAAGGATGTCACTACCTCTTCCTAAGAAGCAGAGGGAATGTGCCATGGGTTCTGGGAGCTCTCCTTCCAGCTCTGGGAACTTGGGCGGGTCTGGAAGAAGCCGGATCCTTTCCCAAGTAGCTGTGAATTGCTTTGGTTAGCGCTGTTTCCAGGGAGCTAAGAGACAGTCGAGACCGACCAATTGTTGCCGGCTTAACCAGCTGAACGACTTTGCCTGAGCCGATAGCTAGCCAGACATCACTCTGCGCAATGCAATGAACTGGACCAGGCACACTGTTGATGGTATGATAATAGGGATTTCCCTACAAATAGAACAAACATTCCACTGTAGATCAAGTGTGGAAATGAGAAACACTCACACTCGCTGAGCCGTCAAGACATATTGTATGCACATCACCACTTGTATCACCAGCCACCACAGTGTGGCTGAAGCGAGAGTGCCAAAGCAATGTTGTTATTGGTGCATTGACCTGGAATTGACAAACTTCCCAGCCGCTGCCATTCCCCTGGAAGATGATAATAAGGCCATCATCGGCCCCACTCGCAAAAAGCGACCCATCCTGAGAGAATGCTAAGGCGTTGATAGAATCGTGATGTTGGCGAATAGTCTTCCTCAGCAAATATTGACCCATGTTATGGTATAGCCTGAGGAATAGGGACGGGATAGAAGGAAATCTCAATATGTTATTGGAGGTTGGAAGCCATGACGTCATCTGCTTTATTACACAGTAAAGCATACATCATTTGAATTCGACGTACAATAAGGCAAAACCAGACAATGGCGATGGCACTTGGAGATCAGTGCGGTGCGGCCTTTCGCTAGGCTAGATCACGTGCATTTCCCCCCGCACGACATGATAGACCAGGGATGTCAAACCAATACAGTATGGGAGAACAGGGGCAGAGATGTCACATTTCCCGACCCATCCCTGCCATTAGTACACAAAGAAGTTGACTCGGCCTCTCAGACTCAGGCGGCCCATGTGCGCATTCAACACACGTATTGGGGTGTGGAAACGTTCAGCTGAGCATAATGACTCAAACCTGGTGTGAAATAAGGTGTTACATTATGCCACCCTTACATGATCTGATCTGACCTCTGAGATTTTTCGAGGTGAGTGCTGAGGTAAAAAAAAAGTATTCGTGTTAGGGGAAAGGCAATGTAAGGGCCTGTTCGGTAACTGTCAATAATTTTGAGCAACCATTCAATAAAAATATGACTGTTTCAAAAAAATCTTGTGGGAGGTAGTGAAAGTAATTTTCTTTTTTTTTTTTTTTTTGGAATCTGCATTTATAATGCACAACATGTATGTAATTACAAAGACGTGTGTGGGGTGACAATGCAATGTGCCCCAGTTGATTGGAGATGGTTATGGACTGGTATATATGCATGGTGATGTGGAATGGGTGATTGTGTGTGGGATGGAGTGATGGTGGCCGCTGCAGCCTGTCATGGTGTGACTACCTGAAATCCTCTGGCGGTGGCTTGCACCGCCTCGGGCATAAGCACGCTTGCGTCTCTGCAAGGAATGCTCCCAGAGCGGCTCCTCCTTCCTTGGTGCCAAAGATGGTAGAGAGTGATAGTGATGCGGAAAGGGGGTGGAGTATGTGCCACCTTGCGGCTGCATATAATGGGCAGGATGTGATGATGTGGTGCGCCATTTGAAGGGCCACGCCACATTGACAGTGGTGGGGATTGTTGGATTGGGGGTGATGGCAGGCATTGTATTCGCTGGTGAAGGTGTGGCCCGTGAGGAGACGAAGAAGATGGGCCGCGGAAAGTTAGTCAAACCTTGCACGAATGGAGCGGGCTTACCATCCGGGGGGATGTGAGGGCAAGGTATGTTGGCTGGCGTTTGGGAGCTTCCCACCAGCTGTTTTGCCATTGGGATATGGCTTCTTTGCGCATGGTGGCGCGTAGGTGGGCTTTAGTTGGCGGGGGCGATGGGAGGGTGGGGAGTAGGCGGGCACAATCCGCCATGATGGCTTTCAGCCGGTGTATTGAGCGGAGGCCCTTGGTGATGGGGGTCCAGCTGATGTGTACTTGAGGGGGAGAGAGCCTATTAAGTAAGTCAGCGATGGTGTGGAAGAGGGTGGCGAGGTGGGGGGAAAGATCTCTGTGACTACGGTTCATGCACATCTCCGGGAGGTATGCATCCATGGTGAGGATCTTGATGGTTCGGGTTTGTGGTTGTTGTGCGATCATGGTGGTTGTGAGGGTGATGGCCAAAGATATGGCCTCAATGGCTGCGTCAGCGGTGTCAGCACCCTGTCCTACTGAACTGGTCAGGTGGCCGGCTTCCCGTCTTTTGTGCCACACGATGCACGACGCTATGCTCACCGGGGTGCCTTTGGGGGAGCTGGGGCACGATCCTTGGCAAAAGATGAGGAGGGCGTCGTTCCAGTTGCTGTTTGTTGCATTGTTGATGTCTTCAGCTAGGCGCTTCTGATCTTCGCCACGTGGGACATTGGGGCAGATACGGAGGTTGTCGCTGGGGGGAAGGGTGGTCCATCACCCGTGTTTGTAGCTGGCAGGCTGTCTTGCCTGGTCAGGGGTGAGGTTGGCCAGTCTGGTCAGAGGGGTTGATGGAATTGGGTGAGGGAGGGGGATGTGTCCTTCGTCAAGTTCAAGGGGGGTACACCAGGGGGGGCCTAGGCGTTGGATGAGTTGCGAGGTGGGCAGCACTGTTAGAAGGGGAGAGCTGCTGTTTTGGACAGCATCTGGAGGTGTAGGTGGATGGGTAAGATGGCGATTAGCTGCTGGAGGGGTTCTGCCGGGGTGGAGCGGAACACGCCCATGATCCAGTGCATTGCATCGTCCTGGACGTCCTGCAGCAACTTGCTTCTGGCCTTTGAACCAGACTGGTGAGCCATATGTTAGTACAGGGAGACAAATGGCATTGTATGCCAGCCTCCAATTGCTGAGGTAATCGTGACGAAGTTGAGCAGAACACCTAGATTCAGTATGTGAGCGGCAAAAGTAAGCGCGGGCCTGGGCGGTAGAGGTGTGTCGTGCTTGTTATAGGCGAATGACTCTGAGGCAATGGATACAAGTTCAACGACAGTGTGGATATGTGAAAAGATCAAATGATGGTGTAGGCGTTAGTCAGACAATGGGGGATGAACAGTTGCGAATAGCCACTGGCAGGTCAATGCGAACACGAATGGACTCGCGACAAATACTAAGTCCCTTTGGTCCTGAATGGTGGCGAAAGAAGCGATACTGAGCCATACGACAGTCTCCGAGTCTCTGACCTCAATCCACAACAACAGGAGGGACTTCCAAAAGAGCCCCGAGTCGATTCAACTTGCTCTCAGGCACGAGTTGCCACCCACTGCCTCAGGCTCACCTTGTCCACCTTTGCCCAATAGGCTAACGCGGCCTTGGATTCGAATGCGGCAGCCACATCGAGAGCCTCTGCTTCTTTTAAGGTCACTGGCAGGAATGGGGTGAAATAACGCTTGATAGGGTGTATACTAAGATTTGACAACCATAGTAACTGTAATCAGAATAGCGATTACACTGAGGAAACGAACGTGGCAGGAATACGGAATGATATTTGCTGTGGATGAAGTACTTTGAACTAACTATGTTGCTGAAGATGGGAGACGCTTTGTGACGGCTATGCTTTGTGATGGCTGGGCCAGCTCTGTGTGGCGTAGCACTGATGACTCGGACATCCCATTCTCACCTCCCTGAAGATTTCTCTAGCATATAAGAAACGTGCCTGAGCACACTGTTAATGTCGCAGCATTCACATACACAGAAAAAAAAAAGTGGTCATATTTCGGCTAACGTAGTAATCACTCGGGTTACAAGGCATTACCCTTGCACTGATCTCTCTCGTACCTCCCTCTCCTTCCTTGTTTGTGTGGTGGAAGTCGACGCTTGAGTAATCCAACTTGGTTCACCATTACTTCGAATAGCGAGAACTCGATCGTGATTGAGAGGATACTCCACACCTTTCGAAACACGTTCCCACTGATTGCCTATGCCGAGCATCCAGTATTGATAGACATTCCTGGATGTGTCAAGATGAACATAAAGATGTCCTGTCTTGGCCTGTGTGACAGTAGGCGGCAATAGAATACTTGAATCAGACTTCGCAAAGTACCAAATGGTGTAACCACTTCTGGAGTTAGAAGAGAATGATCGCTGGTGCATCTGATAAGGAACTGTGGGCAAACAAGAGGCTCCGGTGTTAGAGCCTAGTGATTCAGGCAGCTGTGACGATGATATTGATGTGGGTGTGCTGGTACATAAACAGGCTCATGAGATTTTTGCAGTGGGACAGAGTACTGTATGAACACACCCCTGTGACTGCACTTCAGTGAGCTTTGCAATGCCAAGAAGAGCGGGAATAATATTTTGCTTGGCTTGAGGGGAGATAGCCAAGGAGTCGAGCTGGGCATTCAAAACCTGATTAAGGTCCTCGCCACTGAAATCGCTTGCAATCAGACTTGTCATAGCACGAGTGATGAGGGGCATTGATGGAGAGGATGTGTGAGGTTGGAGGAAAGCCGCAATCGACTGCGTTATCATATCTGTGGTACCACTGTTAGGGGCGAATCCACTGAATGTGTCAGAGGAGCCAACATTGCACCGAAAAAGCGAAAATCACCTGGCTGCTGGAGCCATCATGCAAGTAGAAACTTGGTCAGCAGGCCGACTAACGATGAGCTAGTTTAGCACGGCCAAGAGCATAGAACACTTTTAACTCACTCCATTACTTTCGCCAAGTGCGTTAGTCAGCCATCGGCCTCCAGGTGATAACGCCTCATCGGAAACCTCTGCCAGAGGACTGTCTAGTTAGTGTGGAATGAATGAGTATCAATGCCGGGATAGACAAGAATAGATAACCTTCATGGCCTTCGGAACCATGTCACTGCCCCCAAGCTGAACTGAAAGGCATTCGTCATCATCGCTACCTGAGGGATCCATGGTAGCTGCCAGCTAGTAACTCGGAATGAAATTTAGAGAGGACAGTACTATGACTAGTCAACATAATTGCTCATTTTATCTGCATACATGATCAGACGGATTTGATAATGGAAGGGACACAGCCGCAACTTACCATTGTCCCCGCTTTCCACAACCTCGACCTCCCTAAATGTCTTGATCACAGCATCCTATTGCCCACCCTTTCTAGCCAAGTCCGGTCATGTGCCAGTGGGAACAGGCGAGTCAACAGGTTTGCTCCGAGTCTGGACGTCTGTTTGATGGAAATATGATTCTGTCATATAATTTCCAATGGTCATAGACAGACCCCGACATGGTCACGATGGGAGCTTGCTCTAGATCTGATGTGCAATCTCAGTGCTGTTTTAACTTCACCTTCATCTCCCTAGTGTATCCAGGAATGGGTTTAAATTGGTCTCCGCACTGCCATAGATTCTTTGACTCTGCAGGCGACGAATAACAATGAGACCATCAGGGACATAATATAGTAGTTTGGGTCAGACCGTCATGGACATCGATACCACGTGCCAAGGCCCATGACTCTACCGCTGTCAATTACTGTAGGGTCATATCCATAATCCATTGTATTATGTTATCAACTTGGAGATGAACAACATGACTCGGAGGTGCACAGTGGAACAGCAAGGTAGTTGAGTTACGCAATGGGGATGGCATACCATGCTTTCAGAACAGTCAAACAGGACTCGGAGAAAGAGACCGAGAAGAATGCAGGCCTGTCACTGGCTGTCAGGAATATAGAATCAGGTTGTTGCGACATGTCACACATGTTCTGCAGTGCACAGGTGCCGCTGAAGATAAGTTAGCTCAGTTTTTGGGATGGAAGACTGACGACAAACAAAAATAAATAAATGCACATGCTAGCTGCAGAAGTCTGAGATCCGATGCAGTCCCACCGGCCCGGTAGTTGGCGGATGACATTGAGCAATATTGAACAATGCCAATCCCTGTAGGTACATTATGGCACTGAGGGGTCACTTTGTTGTACACTAGAACTTGTTCGATCCATGGTACAGGCTTGTGAACACACACTACGAAAAGCAGAAGGGAGATCCATTGTCACAGGGGACAACTCTATATTGTGGTCAGAGGGGGATGGTGTCCTTGCAGGTGGGAAAAGTGGTAAAAGAAAACGGTGACACATTGGAGAGGGTAGATATGATGTTTGTTCACAAAGCAGCAAGAGTGCTCGATTGCTCGATGGTGACACCCGAACACAGAGTGACAAAAAAAGTCCCTGACCAAAGCTGTCCTCCGAAGAGGAGCCGAACATTTGGCCCTCCTAACACTACAGTAACGGAGAGCTTGCAGACATGTTGTGCCACACGTGTGCGAAAAAATGGGGTAACAGAGCTGTCAGAGAATACACCAGACCATGAGGACGTAACCCTCGTCTTTGTGAACCAAGCGAACGGCACGGGAGGTGAGACGCATGGGAATGCAGCTGTACATGTCCAGGCATGATAACACCAATGGTCATGACTACCGAGAAGGAAAATACAGTGTCGAGGGAAGAGCACAGGTGCATGTTCACGTGCTGAGGACTTTTTGATTCGACTCGCGTGACTTGCATGCATGTGCTCGGAATTCGGGAAGAGGATTATTATAATAATTACATCATAACTGATTTACATCACGTGAGACAGGGACATTATAAGCTCGCACCGCGCACATAATACTATCCTTGACCCATCCTTCGGACAGTTCCGGGCCCACTTGAGCTCAAACTTTGTATATATGCTCTAGTAGAAATATTATTACAACGCTGAACAATCGGAGCTTCAATACTCTGCAAGGACGCTTCAAGTCACACCTGGGCCAGGTGGTCCATCGCTAGCGGCAAATGAACCAGGGGTTGAACGTTGAACGAAGTAAAGGACACACCTCTTCATATAAGAAGGAAATGGGGCTCCAAGCTCCGCATGGGCGATGCACACCCCCATGTACCTGTGATTACATATATAGGCCTGCTATATTGCAAGGATATATGAACAGAAACTCACTGTGCAATGGCAAAACGAACTAGTGACTCAGGTGGTGCTCAAGCGACATATGGCTTCTGTTTCCCAATGAAAAGAACAGCGATCTCCCCTTTCCAGGGCATGAAAGGAAATTCATGGATCAGATTCGGATTTGGACCGAGGTGGTTATCAAAGTATGATGAAATGAGGAGTGTGTGGCCAGCGATCCATATGAGGGTATCGAAAACCTCAGGCTGAGAGGAACTTGGCAAGAAAAATGCACTTTCAATGTCAACATAAGGGGGAGTGATTGTGCTCTGGTGCAGAGGTGACACTCCGTCAAAACTATAGGTGATGCGTTGGCGAGGCCTAGGGCATGACACGGGTTTTGGCTTAAATTTTTTCCCATGGTCCCTGGAAGGTCAAGTTTTGGACGAAATTCTTAGTTGAGGAGTGAAACTGATAGAGAATTGATTGAGCTATATCTCCACCAAATCTCAACCGATTTGGATGATTATTGGTGTGTCAGGAAGCAAAACATTGTGAAAAACCGTACGGGTTGAGAAACTGCACGATTTTCCACAGTGTTTTGCTTCCTGACACACCAATAATCATCCAAATTGGTTGAGATTTGGTGGAGATATAGCTCAATCAATTCTCTATCAGTTTCACTCCTCAACTAAGAATTTCGTCCAAAACTTGACCTTCCAGGGACCGTGGGAAAACAAATCAGCAAAAACCCGTGTCATGCCCTAGCGAGGCCATCTTCCCCACAAATAGCCAGATACAGTGCAAGCCTTGGTCTCAAGGTATCGACGACAGAAAATCAGTCATTTCCGTCCATGGAAAGTGTAAGCACTTACAGGGACATCAAGCGGTGTGCGATGGTGTATGACCATTGTCACAGTCTAGTGAATAAGGCAATGGGGGCCAAGGACAGGAGCTGAACGGCATTCCCGACACACCCAAAATCTGTATGCATGGGCCTTAAATGCAGCGCCCCACATGCTGAGGATTGTTGCTTTGTCTAGTTTTGACAGCCTTAGCTCAGAATCCATAGCACAAGACAGTCGCGGGTTGTATCACCATCACTAGATCCTGTGACGATCTTACAGAGTCAACATGAAGTCAACATTGTATTGATTGTAATGCCAGGGACGCACCGAGAAACCTCTATATCACCATTGTTCCTGCGTATAGATTTAGCCCTAACAAGATCCATTGATACCTATTCCTGAGTCCGAACCTCGTAATTATGAGGCTATTGTGCCCCAGCGGCGTGTTCTAGTCCCCGCCCTCGTGCCTATCATGACCATAATTTAAACATTGCCGCCTGTTTGAGGCTCAAGGTCAGAGTCCATTGTACTGTAATACTTTATAGGCTAGACTTGTGTAACCTGGCTGCATGTGAATTGCAACAACACTTGTAACGCCTGAACGTTGATTCGTTCGCAAAATCAGGAAATGGCCTAATGTATAATCAGTATGATGTAATCAAGCGGCATTATAAGGCTATCAGATTTATAATCCTCTTCCCAGTCAAGTCAATTGTGGATTAGGGGCTTGCTGCTTGGGAACAAGTCACGCAAGTCAGATCAAAAATCCTCAGCACATGAATACGGAGCGAGGCTGTTTTTCGGAGGGGTTCTGACTCAGGACAGTAAAAGATATGCCCCTCGACTATTGTTTTCCTTCGTCTCCTCTCAGCCGTGATGACCATTGCTTCATTCTCATGCGTCTCACCTCCATGTTGTTCGCATGGTTCACACAGATAAGGGTTACATCCTCACAGCCTGGCGTATTCTCTGACAGTTCTGTTGCCCCGTTTTTTCGCACATGCGTGGCATGACATGTCTGCGAGCTCTCCATTACTGTAGTATTAGGAGGGCCCAATATTCGGCTCCTTTTTGGAGGACAGCTTTTTGATCAGGGACTTTTTTTGTCACTCTCTGCATTCAGGTGTCACCATCGAGCGCTCTCGCTGCTTTGTGAACTAACATCATATCTACACAAAACAGCATACAAGTCAATGTCTCCGACGTGTCACTGTTTTTTCTTTTACCACCTGTATATTACAACTTTCTGCGTGCTACAGTGATAGGACCAAATCAATCCCATAGAGTGATTGTTTCATTTTGTCAGTCCACCGACTTGGCGTCGCCAACGACCGCCTGTTCCGAAAGTGGTGGGGGACTTTGATTCACATGACTTGAATTTCTTTCCTTGGCACTGGCCTCGGGACCGAACATCCCGATCTGTGCCCTTCCTCTCGCAAGCGGCAAGCCTTTTTATCTACGGTCTTTGCTACTAATATCTTAGTATGACATATAGTGCTGACGTGAGTCAGTCGTGGTCATGACTCGAGTTGGCCAATGCTGTATGAGAGTATGAGATGGTGAGCGTCGCAAATCGCAGGCACACAAGACTAACCCAGAATATTACAATCCCAGAAGCAGGTAACAATGGTGGTGATGCGCTGTCGTGATAGGCACAAGGGCAGGAACAAACTTGAAGTGTGACTTGTCCTCTCATCTGGGTCATCCCCTGGAAAAGGAAAATAGCTGTTCTTTTTATTGGGGAAAGGAAGCCATATGTCACTCGAGCACCATCCAAGTTGGTGATTCATTTTTTTTTGGCCGTGAGTTTTTGTTTCATATATACTTGCATAGGCATCGGCACGGGATCAGGTCACCCACACGGGATGCAGCTACGGCTCAGCTCGGGTGCGGGTACGGGACCCAATTTGGTTATCCCGCCACCTGTCCCGCCACCCTCACTACCACCCGCCACTATGATGGCTGTATCAACTGAGGTGAGATGTT
>QLOZ01001413.1:0-15471 GCA_003314065.1 Lactarius sp. MG50
GAGCTTAATTGAGGTTTAAGAACATTAAGACCCATTAAGGAAATTTGAGTTCCCCTGATGGGCCATAGCTGTGTTTGAAGCAACATCAAACACAACTTCAGTCTCGCCTCCCTCATCCCGAGTCAGCTTGTGTCCTCATGACCTTGCTGTCTTCAAGTCGTCTTGTGTTTGACATCGACGCCCCGTGCATGGTGTAGCAGGATCCTCCTAGGCTACCCCTGGCTCCGCGCGTTCAACCCAGATATTGACTGGGAAACAGGAACTGCTGGAGGACTAGTGCAATTTGAAACAGTACCTTTTGCCTGGAAGCTGTGGCTTGACAGGGAAAGGAGCCACGAAGAAGCGGCAAGCATTG
Organism: Lactarius sp. MG50; assembly: GCA_003314065.1. Classification (NCBI taxonomy): domain Eukaryota; kingdom Fungi; phylum Basidiomycota; class Agaricomycetes; order Russulales; family Russulaceae; genus Lactarius; species Lactarius sp. MG50. Next base: position 356 of record QLOZ01001413.1, read on the forward strand.
TGCAAGCCAACATTGCACGCACTAACTTTGCGCAAGAGTGGGCTATAGAGGCCCACAAGAATAAACCAAAGAAGGATATCCCTACACTCCCAAAGGAATACCAGCGACATGAGGTGGTATCCTCTGAAGAAGCAGCAAAACGCTTCCCACCATCACGACCAGAAGATCATGGGATAAAGCTGAAGCCAGATGCACCAGCTACCATCAATTACAAAGTCTACCCACTATCAAAGGTAGAAAAGGAAGCCATGAGAGAGTTCCTAGATGTCAATAAGGAACTAGGCTACATCAAAGAAGGGGATTCACCATGGTCGACCCCTTGGTTCTTCACACACAAGAAAGATGGAGGCCTGTGGCCACTGCAGGACTACCAAGAAGTAAACAAGTGGATGATACAGGATGTCTATCCCATACCACGCATCGAGCAGATCCTTGAGGAACTAGAAGGGAAGGAATTGTTTACCACCCTTGATATCCGCTGGGGCTACCACAATGTGAGGATCAAACCTGAAGACAGGTGGAAGGCAGCATTCAAGACCCCCTTTGGTCTCTACCTTCCCAACATCATGTTTTTTGGTCTCACAAATTCGCCTGCTACATTCCAAAGACTCATGGATCGAATATTTGTGCCCTTGAAGAGGAGGTATCCTGGCCTCCTATTCGTGTATATGGACGACATATTGATTGCCACACCTAATGACCTGAAGCTCCATCGAGAAGTGGTACACGAAGTACTTGACTTGCTCAAAAAGGAATCACTGTTCCTTAAACTGTCAAAATGCCAATTTGAGAAAATGACAATCAACTATCTTGGCATTGTGGTGGAGCATGGCACAATCAAGATTGATCCAACAAAGCAAGATGGACTGGCCGCATGGCTGTGAAGGCTAACCTCAGTTAGGCAAGTGCGATCTACACTTGGAGTCTTCAGCTACCACTGCACCTTCATCCCAGGCTATGCCCATATCACACGACCAATAAACGTGCTCCTAAAGAAGGGAATTCCTTTTGCATGGATGGATGAATGCTCAGACGTGATGGACAAGCTCATCAATGCTGTCACCAGCAACCCTGTTTTACAAAGGCCAGACTACGAGCAGCCCTTCTTCTTGGAAGTGGACACGTCACAGTATGCCACAGGCACAATACTAGCGCAAAGAGATGAACGTGGCCAGCTGTGGCCAGTGGGGAATCTATCCCACTCATTCACTCCTGCGGAGCAAAACTACGATGTTCACGACTGAGAACTATTGGTGGTTGTGCGAGGCCTGAGAGGATGGAGACATATCCTCCTCTCCACACCATTCAAAATCACTGTGTACACTGATCACACCAACTTGCAATACTACTGGCACCCTCAACGCATCAATAGGAGGGTGGCATGGTACCTTGGGGACATGGTGGACTATGACTTTGTGCTAATACACAAACCAGGAAAGAACAATCATGCAGACCACCTGTCTAGATGACCAGACTACAACGAAGGTGCAGAGGACAACATGGACATAACAGTCCTCCCAGAGAAGCTATTTGCACGTGCCACTGACATCATTGACCTAGAAAGGGAAGTAGTGGACACACAACAAGAAGAAGCAGGGTTAATGAAAGCACTAAAAGAAGGACATGTGCTGGATGAGGCCAGGAACTGATGGTACTATTGCACTCGCCTGGCAGTCCCAGAAAAGAAAGAACTATTGCAGAAAATCCTAAAGTTATATCACAACCACGAGGCAGCAGGGCACCCTGGAATTGCAAATACCCTAAGGGCAGTAGCACGCAAATTCTGGTGGCCAACGATGAAGGCGTTCGTGGTCACATTACTCGCATATGTCAAAGAGTGTGTGACCTGTCAATCTACAAAGCCGAACACAGTACGGCCACGGCCACCAATCATGCCCATAGGCACAGAACAAGATGCCATTCCCTTTCACACAATCAGTTGGGATCTAATCACGGATCTCCCCAGCTCACAGGGGCACGATGCCATTCTCACAATCATGGACCATGGATGTTCAAAAGCAGCAATCTTCCTGCCCTGTTCGAAAACGATCGACGTGCTGGGCGTAGCACGACTCTATGTGGAACGCATCTTTCCATTCTACAGGGTACCCCGACACGTTATATCAGACTGGGATCCAAGGTTCACAGCTGCCATCATGAAAGAACTATGCACAATGTTGGGCGTATCACAGAACATCAGTATGGCATTCCATCCTCAGACAGATGGACAATCAGAATGCGCAAACCAGCACGTTGAACAGTACCTGAGGATTTACAGAAATACCAAACAAGACAACTGGATGCAGCTGTTACCTTTGGCCCAATTCGTACACAATACCTGGACAAATGAAACAACAGGACAAACGCCCTATGAGTTGCTCATAGGGCACACACCGACAATCCATGTGACCGATCATCAGACCAAGATACCAGTGCTCGAAGAGCGAAAAGGGTGGCTAGAGCGAACTCGTGCCTATGCCACCGCGGCGATCAAGAATGCACAGTGCCTACTTGTTCAGCACTCAGAAAGAAGAAAGGGGCAGCACCACTTCAAGGCATATGAAGAAGGTGACCTAGTTTGGCTAGAAGGAAGCAACCTGCGCCTAACTCACCCAATTGCGAAGCTGGCGCCAAAGCAATATGGACCATTTAAAGTAATTGACGTCATATCCCCCATAGTTTACCACCTGGAACTACCAAACCACTGGAAGATACACAATATCTTCCATGCCTCGTTGCTTACACCCTACAAGGAAACTACGGAGTATGGGGAGAACTTCCCACAGCCTGCTCCAGATTTGGTAGAAGGAGAGGAAGAATATGAAGTAGAGCGCATCATGGACTCAAAGCATGTGGGACGATGGAAGAAACTAAAGTACCTCTTGGCTTGGAGGGGATATTCCAGGGCGCATGACAGCTGGGAAGCAGCCGAGGATGTGCATGCACCAGACCTCGTCGCAGACTATCACAGGTGCAAGCCCTTAGCAGTATGGACACTTAAAAGCGTGAAGGAAAGATGGAGAGCACTCATCTTCCCTGGTGAATGTACTCACTCAGAGAAGAATACCTGAGACCTCCCAACTACTGCACCTTCTGCTTCCTCGCATCCCCACTTGCTACCACCTTTGTCCCAGGAGCTCTCACCCACGACACCCGCCAAAGCCAGCACGGATGCCTGCACAGCTGCTTCTGTGCGACAGATCTCTGTCCATTCCACTGCTAATCCCCTCTGTGTTAGAACCTTGACGATGAGCAATGGCCCACTGTCTGCCAACATACCTGGTATCTCCCCCTACACCTACGATGAACCCCACTACCCAGCAGGGCTCATATTTGTCAATGCCCTTGGAACCCCACCTGGTTCACTGCCCTGGAGGACAGATGGTCGCGGCGCCAGCGCCTCACAGGGCAACTCACTCCCCAATACCCTGCCACCGTCGCTCGAATCGTCGAGCATCAGCTCCAGCAACAATCCTGCCATGCCACAGGCGCATGTGGCCTACGCCACCACCACCGATCAGGAGGCATGGGGACTCGCCTGTGCCTTCGACCAGGCCTTTGGCCTCCCAGCAGTTGCCGGCCCCTATGTGCTTCCTCCACCCAGAGAGGACTATAGTGGACTTGATGAGGGACGAATCTTTGGACCCCTCAGTGCTGCCGCCGCCCTATGCAACCCAGGGCGTACGGTCTATGATGTGGCCCCAGGCCTTTGGGAACCCGCACAATTCTTCACAGCCCCCAGTATCCCCGATGGCCCCCTCGCTCCTTCAAGTAGTACTGCTGGTGAACAGCAGGGGGTACGTAACCAACATAGCGACGGCGCATGTCCCGGCGACATCAGTCCTCTGGCACAGCAAAGGCGCCGTGGTGCTAAGGCAAGCGCCGGAGTAGGGAAGACCACCAGGAGGAGGAAGTCGAAGAAGCCACACTGCAAATTGGTGTCATTCTATTGTGGGAGATGCCGCACCAATGGTGCGGACCACAAGTATGAGAACTGCCCCCTGTGGCGGGTCTGCAGCTTCTGCAACCAAAATGGGCACTGGGGCTTCGATTGTCCCATGCCACACCTCAAGTGCCAGGTTTACTGGTGCGGAGTCCATGTTGGGCACCAGCACATGGGCGTGGTCTGCCCTGTGTCTGGTATCATGAAGAACCTGGACTTTGGCTACGTGGAGGATGGGAGTGAGGTGGACTTAGAATGTGCAACCCTCATCTATGGTGAGGATTTGGACTGGGACTCTTTCCTTGAGCCACTTTAGGGCTCTTTCTGCTTACTGTACAGCTATGGACTGGACTTAGCGAGTGATGGCACACCTGCCTAGAAGAGGGGGTGGTGTTACGGTTTCTTTTCCCTTCTCTTTACCTGACACGCATTTGGGCTCTGACCCATGACCTGTACTGTCACATGATGAGATGTCATGTGACGCAACTCGGACTTACCAGTTGTCATGTGACCATATGTCATGTGACGCGATGACTCCTCATGACTGCAACGCGATGTGACTTGTACGAGCAACTCATGGCAACTCCCTAAGAGTCGTTGTGACTGTATGCGACTAATAGTAGTGACTCTGAGTGAGCACTACTGACTCCTTGTTGACTCCTACCTATGACTCATTGTGACTAGGTAGGGTAGTATAAAAGCAGTAGGAAGTTGAGCTGGAATCCCCAGTCTCAACTTCATCTCTAATACTATGGTGTATGGTCCACTTGTTGGTGGCTGAGATTTCATCCTCACTCGGTGATAAGTTTCTAGAGGTCGATAGAGAAATGCTGGGACCCAATCCTTGGACATCTAGACACCTTTTACCAATACTAGTTGATTCAAGCGTTAAGAATGAGGAAGTCTGAAGTTGTTCTGTCACGCCCACGGTCTGGGCATACCTCCACTGGCGATGGAGGGGGCATAGGCAATGATGGAGACTGAGGATGTGAGAGCGGCAAGAGGTCTGCATACCTCTCCCTGGCTGGAGTACTCTTATGGCGTCTGATACTAAGTCCCTTCCCCTTCTTAAGCATCAAGCGTTGACACTTCTAAGGGCGCGAAGTCTGGCAATTGGCCAGAGGAGCGATGGTTCACAAGAAAGGACACAAGACCATTCACTTGGTTGAGATTACAAGAGAACAGACTTAAGGTCTGTCCTAAGTGTACTACACGATATAAGTACAAGCAGCTATGAGTCAGAGCGAGTCAACATGAGTCACGGTGTCCCTAGGACACTAGTAAGCAGTCTGAGTCATCAGGAGTCATGGTACAGTAGGTGAGTCATAAAAGCGCGAGCCAGTAAGGTGTCGAGGCAGTGCATGCGCAGAGGCGTGCAAATGTAGCACTAGTGGCTGCACGCTGGTCCAGGCAGTCCATCAGACCCGGTGGTAAGTGAGTGGTACAGTGGTGAGACGTGAGAGCGGAGTCACGGGCCATAGGGGCCTGGCAGTCCATAGAGTCAAGTAGCTAGTGGTGTCCTGCTTCCCTGTGGACAACAAGGAAGGAGGATGTCACTGTCCATCGAAGCGCGAAGTGGTAAACATAGTAAGAAGTGAAAGTAAAGCATACAAGTCCACTGAACATGACATGTTCTGAGGAGAAAACATTATCAGTTTGCTCATCCCGTTTTTGGGTCTGTCACGCCAAAATGTCACTTGCCGACACTTGCCGACGTTGGAGCCAGGCCGAAATCATCACTGTTCTGCTTAGCTAAGCTGTGACATTGATGTGACTGACGAGTGAGCCTTACTGACAACTAGACCATACACCATAGTACAAGTTGAATCCACTGCAGAACCCTTGTGACTAAGCAACTTCCTTTTCCTTTCATCTCTATCACCGCTCCGGCTTAGTCAGCCACATTGAAGCTTGACATGTGTGCTATAACACATGTAACGTCACAGAAAGGCTCCTTTGCGAAGGACCTACTGGAACCAAGTACTCGGGCATCTTGGCCTCGGGCACCTTGGCCTTACTTCATTTCAACAAGATACCATGTGATCATCCTTCCCAGGATCACGTGCAATACCAGACGACTTAGGTCACGTGTAGTGCCTACTCAATCACGTGACAAGAACACGAGCTCGCTTTGAGCCACGGTCCCTCGTAACCATGTCATGCATGGAGGCAGTGCGCATGCTGAAACGAATAGTCACGAGCAACCCAGTCCTAAAGTGGCCAAACTACAAGCAAGAGTTCATTTTGGAAGTCAACGCATCCCAATACTGCCTAGGAGCGATCCTATACCAAAAAGATGCACGAGGCAAACTGCAGGCCATTGGCTATCACTCCAAAGCCCTCAACCCAGCAGAAAGGGGGTACGATGTTTATGATCAAGAACTTCTAGCCCTGGTCCAGGGGTTGGAGCACTGGAGACACCTGCTGCAGGGAGCGGAGTTAATCACCATGGTCTATACCGATCACAAAAACCTTCAGTTCTACCAGCAGCCACACAAGATCAACAGATGAGTAGCTCGATACATTCCACGGTTGGCTGAGTACCACTTCCAACTGGTACACAAGCCAGGTGCAACCAATCGAGCAGATCACCTCTCATGCTGGCCTGAACTGGATGAAGGCACTGATGATAATGATTGTGTGGTGGTACTCCCAGACAAGTTATTCTGTAGGGCACTGGCGCTTGAAGACCTGGAAGCAAACGTGTATATGGTGCAAAACAACCATCCAGACTTGGCAAAATGGAAAGAGTCACATGCTCTAGTGAAGGACATGGGAGGATGGACCCTGGAAGGAAGGCCCATGGTGATCGGCAACACGGAACTCAGGAGGAGGGTGGTGGCGGCATATCATGATCACGCCACAGCAGGACACCCTGGAATCACACGAACCATTCATGCAGTGGCACAAGATTACTGGTGGCCCAGAATGCAAGATTTCATCATGGCCTATGTGAAAGGGTGCAGAGTGTGCCAGGCAACCAAGACAGGGACCACAAAACCCAAGGTTCCATTGTTCCCTATCATGCTGGAAGAGAAGGTCCCACCATTTGGGGTCATTGCACTGGACCTCATAGGGGAATTACCTGAATCACAAGTGACATGGTTATGAGGGACCGTGGCTCAAAGTGAGCTCGCATTCTTGTCACATGATTGAGTAGGCACTACGCGTGACCTAAGTTGTCTGGTATTGCACGTGATCCTGGGAAGGATGATCACGTGGTATCTTGTTGGAACGAAGCGAGGCCGAGGTGCCCAAGGCCGAGATGCCCGAGTACTTGGTTCCGGTAGGTCCTTCACAAAGGAGCCTTTCTGTGATGTTACATGTGTTATAGCACACGCGTCAAGCTTCGATATGGCTGACTAAGCCGGAGCGGTGATAGAGAAGAAGAGAAAGGTAGATGCTTTGTCACACAGTCACAAGGGTGATTGCAGGAGGGATTCAACTTGTATTAGAGACAAAGTTGAGACTGGGGATTCCAGCTCAACTTCCTACTGCTTTTATACTACCCTACCTAGTCACAATGAGTCGTAGGTAGGAGTCAACAAGGAGTCAGTAGTGCTCACTCAGAGTCACTACTATTAGTTGCGTACAGTCGCGACAACTCTTAGGGAGTCGCCATGAGTTGCTTGTACAAGTCGCATTGCATCGCAGTCATGAGGAGTCATCGTGTCACATGACATATGGTCACATGACAACTGGTAAGTCCGAGTCGCATCACATGACATCTCATCATGTGACAGTACAGGTCACGGGTCAGAGCCCGAATGTGCATCAGGTAAAGAGAAGGGAAAAGAAACTGTAACACCACCCCCTCTTCTAGGCAGGTGTGCCATCTAGTGTTGCGGCGGCTGCATGAGCTGAGCCGAGCCGTAGCCGAGCTGCCTATTAGCCGACCCTGTCGGCGAGCCGAGCTGAGCCGAGCCGGTTCACTGAGCAAGCTGAGCCATGCTGAGCCAAGCCAGTCGGCTCGAAGCCAGCTCTGACGCTACACACCGGCGGCACTGTGGCGGCATCACACTGGTTCAGGTTGTATTTTTACTACTACTGTGATTCATGTACACTGTGCTATATTGTACACCCTGTACTATTTGAATAGAAAGAAAAAAATGAATATTACTATTGTTACTGTCGTCACTGCCGCCTAAGGCGTGACATGGGTGCGGGTGACACCGCGGTTTTCGGTCACGGTTTGTCACAGGTGCGGGTGCGGTTTTGGGATTTCCCACCCGAGGCAAAACCGCACCCTTAACCGCGGGTATACGGTTTCTTACGGTTTTTACTACTATGGCTTATGTTTTTGCTACCAGCTATTTTGTTCTTTGTTTTTTGTTTTTTTGTTTTTTTTGTTTGTTTTTACTGGTTCCGTGCATCGGCCAGTCACGCGGCATCTTCTCTCACGCCGCCACCATCCCCACCTCAAAACATGAACGCATGGGGTTTTCCAACTGCCACCCCCCTCCCTCGCTCCAAACGCGAGACGGAGGGGGGTTTCTGTCTGCAGTGCTGCCAACGCCGTCCCCTCAAAAAGGACTTCAAGAAGTTTTCGAACCACCACAAGATATGTTTGTTTTTTTTCTTTTTTTTTGTTGTACTAACAAGTCTTTGACGATGACAGCTCACTCCTTGTGTTTAACGTGAGGTTACAATGACGCCCCCACATCGCCTCGCGCGCCCTACATCGCCCGCGCTCCACTGGCACATCACCCACATCTCCGGCATGCATGCACATCGCCCGCATGTAACAAGTAGAATAGAAATAGTTACTAGTTATAATAAAACATATTTGGTCCCTCCCCCCCTCCCTCGCTTCAACTGCGAGTTGGAGGGGTTGCGCTGCTTACCGTCACACGGCCGCCATCCCACCCGCAGATCGGCCGCTCGCACGCCTGCGCGCCTGCTGATCGCCCTCTGCTGGCAGATCGCACGCCGCCCGCTCGCCTGTACGCTGATCGCCACCTCTGGCAGATCGCACACCACCCGCACGCCCGCACGACGCCCGCACGTCCGCACGATGTCCGCACGACATCCGCACGCCCGTACGACGTCCGCACGACGCCCGCACGCCTGCACGCCCGCACAACGCCTGCACGACGTCCGCACGCCCGCACGACGCCCACACGACGTCTGCACGACGTCCGCACGCCCGCACGACGCCCGCACAATGTCCACACGCCCGCACGACGCCCGCACGACGTCCGCACGCCTGCACGACGCCCGCATGACGTCCGCACGCCCGCATGACGTCCGCACGATGTCCGCACGACCCCCACACGCCCGCACGACCCCCGCATGATGTCCGCACAACCCCCGCACGCCTGCACGACCCCTGCACGCCATCCGCACGCCCGCACCACGCCCGCACGCCCGCACAACGTCCGCACGCCCGCACCACGCCCACACCACGCCCGCACCACGCCCGCACCACGCCCGCACCACGCCCGCATGCCCGCACGCCGCACCGCACACCGCACGCACGCCCGCATAGCCGCCTGCGCACTCGCAGAACGCATGCTTGTTAGGATGCCTGGGGGGTCATGTATCTATGTAGTTTCCTCGCGTGCCCTTATGGCCGTGTTTTTTTTATATATTATTGCTTGATACACCTGTGGGTCCAAAAAACCACGAAAAACCGTGATGAAACCGCGGTTTAAAAAAAAACCGTGAACGCTTACGGTTTAACTGCACCCGTAACTGTTCGGGTGCAGTTTTGACAGGTGCAGGTGCGGTTTCGGGAAATCCCACCCGGGGGTTACCCGTGTCACGCCCTACTGCCGCCTGGTGCTACTGCTGCTGCGCCCGCTGGTGCTGCCGCTGCTGTGCCCGATGGTGTCGCTGCTGGTACCACTGGTGTCGGTGCTACCGTCACACTGGTGTGCCCAATGGTGCCGTTGCTGGTGCTGCTGGTGGTCCTGCCGCCACGCTGGTGCTAGCTGCTGCACCCGCTGGTGCCACCACCGCCATGCTCACTGGTGCCACCACCGCTGCACCCGATGGTGCTGCTGCTGGTACTGCTGGTATCGGTGCTGCCGTTGCACTGGTGCTGCCGGTGCTGGTGCTGCTGCCATGCTGGTGCTGGTTGCCTGTTGGTCCCGCCGCTGCTGCGCCCGCTGGTGCCGCTGCTGGTACTGCTGATGTCGGCTGCCATCACGCTGGTGCTACACTTCTGCGCCCGATGGTGCTGCTGCTGGTGCCGCTGGTGTCGGCGCTGGTGCTACACTGCTGTGCCCAATGGTGCCGCCCCTGGTGCCACCACCGCCACCGTACTGGTGCTGCCGCGTGCTGCTACTGCTCCCACTGGTGCCACTGCTGGTGCTGCTGGTGCTGGTGCTGGTGCTGGTGCTGGTGCTGGTGTTGCTGCCACCGACGCTGGTGTTGCCGCGTTGAAATGTGAGCTGCCGCCACTGCTGCCAGTGGTGCTGCTGCCGATGCTGGCGTTGCCGCATTGAAGTGTGTGGGGGTATCCTGGGCTTGTTCATACCCCCACTAGGCACAATAATACCTGTCGAATAAAAGAAAAAGTCAGCTTGGGAACGTGTTACTTACTCACCGCACTATACTGTACTATTCATGTAGGAAATGAAAGGTAAAAGAAAAAAAAAATACCGTCACTGCTGTTGTCGCCGCCATAGCTGCTGCCACAGCTGTCATCGCCGGCGTTGCAGCTGTTGCCGCCGCCTTTTGTCGCCGCCACCATCGCTGCTGCTGCTGCAGGTGTCGCCACCACTGCTGCCGCCACCGTACTGGTGCTGCCGTTGGTGCCGCCTGTGCTGCTGCTGCTCCTGCTGGTGCCACCATGCTGGTGCTGCTGTTGTCACTGCTGGCATTGCTGCTGGTGTGCTGGTGCTGGTGCTGGTGGTGCTGCCGCCAACGCTGGTGTTGCCACATTGAGGTGCGAACAGCGGCAGCTACAGAAAACAAACCCCCGTCTACCTGCCGAGCAATGAATGGTGAAACCAACTCTTTGAAGAGTAAGCTGCCAGATAGTTCAATATTCAGACTTTGTTGCCGATCTATTTTTTTTTCAGAGACGAAAACGCTCAGCCAGTGGTGCTGCCACCAATGCCACATTGCTGCATTGAGGTGTGTGGGGGTATCCTGGGCTCGTTCATACTCCCCACTAAGCACAACAATACCTGTAGAATAAAAATTTTAAGGGAATGTGTTACTTACCTTACATGGTTGGAGGTTGGGATGTGATGCGTGGCTTGCACAATAGTTGCGTCACGGTCACGCCAACACTGAGCGAGTGAGTGGAGCCATGTTGAGGAGCCAAGCTGGTCAAAACACCAGCTTTCTGTGTTTCTGCAGCTAGAGCACAGCCCCAGCTCGAAGCTGGCTGAGTCCGATGCTACAGCAAGAAGTTCATTCGTGGTACACCAAACTACAACAGAATTGATCTGGACTGTGCTACATAAAACTCTGCGCTTGACCTACACCCTGAAAGACTCGAAGTATTGCCATGAATCAGGTCGAGCGCTATTCCCTGAGCGTTCTTGCGTGAGTGGTGCGAAATGAGTACCAAGACGACTGAGTGATTAGGTGAGTTGAAGAGCCAAGGCTATTCAACTATAGTTAACACCGCTCACATATTGTTCATACGGTCTACTCACGCCTGATCACCGAAAATAGGTGTACTGTCTAAACTGACAGGGGAGCAAGCAGAAGAGATTAGCGCTTTGTCAGACTGGTCAGTCTCAATTTGTGAGCACTGCGAGAGGATGGAACGAAGGTATTGGTAGTCCGGCTTCTCGTCAAAGCCAAGGGAGCTGACATGACTGACAAATTTACAGAAGGGAGCAGGTAAGCCTTCACACAGCTCTTCCACTGTGATCGATAATTTCTTCTGGAGGACTGCCTCCTTGTCACTCCGGGCGGAAAGGCTGGTCCACGGTAAGTCGCCACATGCTGAACAAATGATAGTATAGGCAAGCAATTCCAGGTCATCGCGATGCAATTGGGCATGTCCTTGCTGGCCACTGATGGACGTGAATGGAAGGGTACTGACAATCGAGTGATTCTTGGAGTATGGTATGTGTAAATAAGTTGCGGGATTGCGGAATAGCTGCGCCAGGCCGAAGTCAATGAGGATGACGGTCAGATTATCAACTCGAATCATGAAATTTCCTGGCTTGATGTCACGATGGATGTAGTGTCAAGTATGTAGCGACTCGACTGCCAAGAGCTGTGGAAAGAACTCAGTAAGGTCCCTGTATGTACATAATGAACGCACCATTTGGGAGGCAAAAAAGAATGTCTTCCTGTGGTCGAACTGTTGCGCGCTGATCAAATCACCAAGCGAGGTTCCAAGATTCTCCAGAACGATAACTTCATAAGAGCCTTCTTTGCCATACCAGCGAACTGGAGAGATCCCTATGCTGCTGGCAGTTTTCTGATACACGTGGTATTCATGACTGAGCCTTGAAGGCAAGTGGTCTGTGCGCCCTATCTTCAGAGCAACTTCAGCTCCTGTCCTGATATCTTTCCCTAGGTAGACACTCCCTAGAGAGCTCAGAAAAATATGTTGAACTTGGGTCAGAATTGGGCTCACCAGATCCACCAGAACCGAGCAGTTTTCCCACTCTGTACCAGCCACCGACACGCACGAAATCCAGTTGTTGTGAGGGAAGAGATCGTTTCCCAGAGGTTTGCCGTTGATTTCGCATGCGCATTGCCATTGTCGATATTGAGCGTAACCAGAGGGCGAAGGGCCCGGGAGGAAGTACTGTATAGTGACTGAAGGCTTCATCAATTGTTCAGAACTCTGATGTCATATAACTCCGATGCCATCAACATCATAGTGACTACAGGAATACATGGTGGGAAGGGAGGAATCTGTCCGTTAAGATAGAGTAATTGTGCGTGCTATTCAGAAGGGAGTGTGCATGTCAAAGGCCCGTGAGAGGTGCTACTCGATCAATTCTCGCAATCGTAGGTACTAAAGTCATTCAATATTGTATCCAACGCAGCATCGGGGTTGCCCATGAAGAGAGAGCCGAGGTTGTGAGTTGGTTCCAACGCCCCACTCATGGCCGCCTCTGATGTTGACCACCCCGCCATGAAGTCGAGGTGTTCCTTCTTGAGTGAGAATTTGAGGAGTTGAAGGGCCTCCATGAGGACTGGGCTGATCTGGTTTCGCTTCGTGGTGTCTGTCTCCTTTGCTGATGAGAACACGCACTCACAGGGTACGGACGTTGCCTGGATTGGGAGATAATCCATGGCGATTGCAAAGAGTGTTGGGAACTCTGTTTTATTGGCCTATTCAGGGAGTGAGCTGTAGCACCATTCAATGGAAAGAATCTGACCTCCCAGAACTGTAGGATGTTGGTCTCCTCAGAAGAGATCTCACCCGAGACATACTTCCGGAACTCAGCTTCTACAGTATACACTTGGGGTGTAGTTTTCTTCTTGTACACGGAACGTTTGACTTTAAACCGCATTGGAGGCGGTCTACCTCTAGCAACTGGAGTGGGTTGGACAGGGAAATCGAGCGCTGTGGTTGCAGGCATCGATGGTTTCTTCAGGCCGCGGTACTGGCGCATCTGCACGAGATGGCTGAGATAGGCAATATGGTGATAGATTGTACTTACGAGATTTAAAATGATATGCTCTGATCTCTGGATATATTTAGTTTCCCATTTATCTCGGATCCACGAGAGGCATATAGCTGGATTGAGAACTGGGTTTAAATTAGCGGCCGAGCAGTAACATACCAATTTGAGAACTTACACATGGTGATGACATATACATCAGTATCGTCCATCCGAATGTAGTATTTGGTTGCCCAGTGTAGGGCAATTCCCATCCAGGGCCTGAGCACCCTGTGTTGCTCCCCGAGGTTTTCCAACTCAGTCATGAACATCTCGAAATGCCCAATAGCACGCGATAAAACCGGCGTTGACTCAGAGGACATGCTCTGCTGAAATGTATGAGGAATCTGCAACGGTGTTGAGCCCAGTTCTAAGTCAAGTAGCGCTAACTCACCACCAAGACCGCTTCCAGCCCTTCCAAGATCTCCCAATCTAACTCTGAGAGTTTATATTGCAAAAAGTCAGCTAATTCCGTCTCAAAGTACAGATCGATGGCCTGTGTAAAACAGTTAGTCATTGAGATCTCCACTGTCCAGTCCGCAAGACGACTGACCGGTCGGAGTTCTCGCAGACGTTGCAACATCATATAGACCGAATCCCACCTTGTTTTTACGTCTCTCAGGGGTTGTAGTTCTGGGACTTGGACCGGGGCATGCTTGCCGTCGCTCTCCTTTGTGGTGAACCAATGACATTGATTTCCATCTTGAATGAATTTACGGAAACCTTCCCTTCGTTGATCCGAGGATCATAAGAGCCAAATAATTCTTCGTGCACACCCGAGGGGGTCGCGTTTGATGCCTTCAGACCACTCCCTGAGTTTCGAGTCGCCTTCGTCATCATATAGGTCATCCAGCTCCGGGTCATCAAAATTGTGATCGAGATCAACGTCGCTGTCACCCGATTCATCACTGAGGCCATCACGAGTCATGTAGTTTGAATCGGTGGGGATTTCGAGATCGGAGAAATTAGATTTGGTGGTCACAGATGCGATGATGTGACCAGAGCATATGTTGATGATGTGCGCGTAACATCGGACGTGGTGATTCAAGTGATCGAAGTTGATCGCAACGGCCATCTTGCATTTCGCGAGCAAAGCTTGGAGTTCTCGCATAGCTGCCACATTGTTCTCGGCGTTGTCGAGTGTGAAGTGGCCGATCTAAAGAAAATTTTAGGATGCGAACAAATAGATATTGCAAGGAAATCATACCTGGAGAGTGATATCAGCCCGATCAAGTAAGTGAAGGATATTTTTTGCTATGTTAATGCCCAAGTGTTTCTTCTTGAGGCAATGAAAGCTGATAAGCAAGGCTTTGAGCACAAGGTGCCCATTCAACTTGTCGAGGGAGATCCAGTGTGCAGTCAGTGCCAAGTAGGCAGCCAGGTTTGCGTTTGACCAAACGTCTGTGGTGAAGCTGTGTTACGGTTTCTTTTCCCTTCTGCTACTTGACGTGATTCGGACTCTGACCCGTGACCTGTACTGTCACATGATACAATATCATGTGACACGACTCGGACTTACCAGTTGTCATGTGACCATATGTCATGTGATGCGATGACTCCTCGTGACTGCGACGCGACGTGAC
>QLOZ01001421.1:9849-37629 GCA_003314065.1 Lactarius sp. MG50
CTTTCGCGCGCGGCGGCCTCCTCCGCGAGCGTGTGTACGCGCTGCTCCTCGAGCTGGACGACGAGCGCCGCGCGCGCGGGTGGCGCAAGGAGCGGCTTGGCGCAGTGCGGGCACGGGCGGTGTGGGGGGTGCAGGGAGCAGAGGACGAGGCCACATGCGGTGCAGAGGGGCGTGTATTCAGATAACGCGTGCGCGCGGGCTGGCGCCGCAAAAAAAAAAAAACACGATCATAAATTTTTAAATATGCATATACGTATATCATCAGTCCGGGCATTTAGTTAATTTTGTGCAAGGGGAGCACGTACCTTGGCAGAAGCAGCCCCCTGAATCCGCAGCTGCAGCTGTGGCGTTGTTGTCGTGGTTGGGGTGCTGGGAAGGGTTTGAGGAGTGGAGGCCAACGAGGAGCTCGTCGAGCTTGCGCACTGCGGCGCTTCTGGGGGGCTCAGGCGCTGCCGCTTTGGCTTTTCCTTTTCCCTTGTCTGACTTTGCGGGCGGTGCAGGCTGCGCTGGCCGGGGAGGGCGGATGCGGTCTGACGGAAGAGGTCCTCGAGTCCATGCTGTCCCACGACGCGGTGGCATTGTTTCAATAATCGTAAGTTAGGGTGAGAATCTGTGCCCCGTTCGGAATGCGATGTTTGTCAGGATCGGTCTATCTAGACGCCAAGGTTTCATCACGCGCGCCAACGTCTGAGTCTGAGTTCTGGGACAGGTCTTACAGTATCACGTTTGACTAATCAGATAAGTTATACGCAGTATATACATAACGCACGCGCAGAAAAACGAAGGTAATCTGACTGGCACCGAAAAAAGTAGTGAAAGGTAAAAAGGTGCCCATATAGCCTCCCGAGTTCGCTACAAAACATTCAGCCTCTCTAGTGAGTCTGAGTCTATGAATCACATCATAATAATGAATGGTTGACGATGCGTAGTAAAGAGAAAAATAATCATCCTTCATATATTTAGGTGGTCCATTTCCAAGTCTGTAGTACGGATGTCCCGCCAACTGGCCATGGAAGAATAGCTGCGTGACCAAGTGATGCTATGCGCGCACAGAGACTGCGGTTAGTGCCGCTGTCAGTGGTGGCTCGTCCAAGGACGCGGGTGGCGATGGGTACGGCGGCGACAACGGCAAGCTGCCGGTGTGCGGCGGGGGGGCTCCGATGTCGATATGCAAAGGCATGGTCTGCTTGGAGCGGAATGGTGGTGCCAATGTGTCTGGAGGACGCGCGCTCGACACTGCCAGGCTCAACTCTGTTGTCGGCCGTTCGTACGCCGGCGGCGGCGGAATATTCGCAACTGCATCAAGGATGCGTTCCTCTGAGCGCGTAGATGGTAGTACGCCTTCCCGTACTGCCTCAACACCGCGTCGGCGCGTCTCCCCGCGGGCAATATCACCCTTGGCATTGTTGTACATCCAAAGCCCCAAGAAGGTGAGCCCAATACCGATGCCCTGGAGAGGGTGAAGGTGTTGATTGAACCAAACTAGCGCAATACATATTACGGCCACCCGTTTGAAGAGGGATGCAATCGAGTAGGTAACGGGTGATACGGAAGCGAGGATGATGAACGCGATGATGTTTTGCGCAAAGTGAACTATCCCGTTAAGGAAAGTGTAGTATGTGACCGAGTGGGCAGCAGCGTGTCCTTGGGCAGGATGAGCGATGTGCCCAGGTTCTGCCGCCTGGGCAGCCATGAGCAGTGGAAGGTCGGTGAAGACCCAGATTGGGATCATAAGGAGAAATGCCGTCGACGATGAGTAGAAGAGTAGGTTCAACTTGTCGAGTTTGTGATGGGAAGACGAGGAACCAGTAGGCATGATCTTCTTGAAGAAAATGTTCGATGATACGAATACGATGGCTGATCCAAACGCGCATAACAAACCGACAGTGTTGGGTCCGGACACGTCAAATGAACAGGCCAGCATTACGCCCAGCGTGAGTGGTAATAAGGATATGTACGTTTTAGCAGAATACCGCACTCCGAATAGGAGGGCATAAGCGGCAACGGTGAACAAGGGTGACAACGCCTGGATAAAGAAGCACGTTTATTTTTAGCATGATGTAACATAAATGAATGCATACCTTAATAGTGTGTGTGGTGCTGACAGGAATGCGCGAAATTGCAATACTCGAGAAAATGTGACCACCAACTTGAAAGCAGCCCATTGGTAACGTATCCCTCAAGATAGCTCGGGTCGGGCGGCGCATCCGCGTAAACCGGATGATAGGAGACATGAAGAGTAGGCAGTACGCTGCAACAAAGCCAAACTGCACAAAGGTGAGGGTGACAGGGTAGCGGAATTGGGTCAGGATCGCTTTCCCCGTGTTGGATGATAATGCCGATGAAGCATACCAGAGCCCACAGAGGAGCACAAAGCGTACTGTTGATACCGAAGGGGGGTCAGGTAGACCGAAGGATGAAAGGGAGGCCAGGGGTGGTGGTCGCCCAATAGAAAGACTATTAGCGCGGCGTGACATTGTCGTAGAGTTAGGGAGAGCTTCTGAAGATCGGAGGATGTTACGAATCGCTTTCCTGAAGTCGGTAACGAAATTGTGTCGTTGTGGTGCACCCCTCCATTCGCCCGTGTCGTTACCGTTCGTTTGATGATGGTGTATAGGAATAGTGTCCCGGGGAGTGCCGGCCAGCCAGCCGCGAGTAGGGGCCATCTTGAGAGTTGAGCTAAGGGAGCTCAGTGTCATCGACTTTTCGTCGAATTGGCGCCATGATTGATAAGTCGGGTGTGAAGAAAGTCGAGGTGGTGCATGGGACGTCATTCGACCAGGGGTAAATGTCAAAACTCCTCACTCCCACAAAACGAGGTAAAGAGAGCCACAGCGGTTGGAAGGAGGCAGGAAAAACTGGCAAAGCGAACTGCAATGTGGCCGTGATGTGATCGGTTGTCGTGTACAGCAACACCCCGCATTATGTCATCCAGTAATTCATTATCAAATCGGACACAGCAAAGTCACAGATTTTTATTTATTTATTTTTTGAGCAGAAATCATCGCCTTGTCCTGTACGGCCCCAAAGCCAGATGAAATTCGGAGGCAGACCCCTGCCATACACGCATAAAACCCGACCACCCCTAACTACGATATACCGCTGCTTATAGCCAGCTAGCTCTGGCTCCCCACACACATCACACACGCATAAGCATAATACGTAGTACACGTGACCGCCTCTGTATCGAGTTGTACGCACCGCGGAATATTAAATTCGGATTCAAAAAAAAAAAAAAAAAAGTCCTGTACGGCCTACAAGACTCATGACGCAGTCGTTCGAGGAATGTCGGCAGTCGATGGGGGCCGGGATCCCAGACCTGTCTGCCAACGAGAAAAACCGTTAGAAGCTGGGCACCCCAAAAGACACCGTGACCCTAACCTCTTTGTAAATAGCTTCGATCCACTCCATGTTGGTGATGGAGTCTTGCGCGTCAAACCAGTGCTCGGGAGTGCGGCCACGAAGTTTGTCAATGAATGCCTCCAGCTGATAGCGATATCTGTACGCACAGCGCCGACATCAGAATGGAAAAACGACAAGGCACGAAAATACTTGCGTGGTCCACCCGAGGTTCCCATACTGCTTCTCTGTGCGCTTTCGCGATGGCCCACCCTCCTGTTCCGAACTCTCAACAGTAATGTAGTGATACAGCCAGGGCCCGGGGAAGTTGTTGAGTTTAGCAGTACCCCGCGTCCCAGTTACATGCACAAACACCCTCGGCCACCTCGGAAGAATTCCGAACAGTGGAGGGAGTCGGAAGTGCACATATAACGTCGCAGTCAGCCCATCGGTGGACTCCGTACTTCCCCTAGCGTTGGGAAAAGCAAGCGTAGCGGTGGTGCCGATATCAATCTGAGGGAACTTCGGGTGTATATCAGCTTTGGCACTGATGACCCTCGTAGGATCCGCGCCTGCTAGGTGCCGCGAGATGGACAAGGGATAGCCTACGAGAAACGGCACGATGAGACTCGCGGGAGACTGCGCTGCTAGACTCACATCCCATGTCCATCATAGCACCGCCACCTAGATCGTATACCATACGAATGTCGCTATCCTTGACGAGGCCACTTGGAAGAGCAAGACAGGCCTCGATCTTCGTTAGGGTGCCAAGCTCGCCGCTCTCGACAATCTCCTTCATACGACGCATTGCGGGGTGGAACCTGTCTAGCGTAAGCACTGGACCTTATCCACGAGGAGATCTACGTGGTCTACCGGTAGTGGAATGCCTCCATAAGCACTAGATCTTTCTCTTGAGCAAACGCGAACATCTTGCGCGTCTCTTCAGCGGTATCCGCGCTTGGTTTCTCAAGGAGAACATGTTTTCCTGCTGCCAGTGCTTTCATAGTCCACTCATAGTGAAGGCCATTAGGCAGCTGCAGCAGGACAGACTTTAAGTTGCTTATTCAGAACTAGGAGACATGCGACTCACCGGGTTGTAAACTACATCGATCTCGGGATCGTCGAGTAATTCTATGGCGCATAATTAGCACGCTACAGTAGTATTGATGGAATACGTCGCCTGCGGACTTTGATACGCGCCCGGACCTCCATACGCCTTCGGGATACCTTGCTTCTTCGCGAATGCGTCCGCGCGCCCTTGATCCCGCGCGGCGACAGCTTTCACAACGGCGTCAGGGTGATTCTTTGCCGGAAGGATGAGCGCAATAGGCGCAATGTTCGCTGCGCCGAGGATGCCGAAACGCAAGGGAGACCCGGTGGGCGCCTCCGGTGCGGGAGGGTTGTACACCTAGTGGCAGGATGGTCTTAGCAAAGTAGATACGCGATGGAGAACAGGGATGAAGAACGTACGAGGTAGATCCGCTTTATAAACCCATAGAGTGAAGACATGATGGAGCCTTGCAAGAGGGTTGTACCACTGGCAGTCGCATTGCCCACCACTATTACTGTAGAACTCCCACTAACATGTGGCCGCGTGTGAGAAGGAAGCGTGTCGGCGGCCGCAAAGCGGCCGGTCTGCCGCGTGACCCCACACCCAGGCCATTCTGACATGATCAAGCCGCTCTACGATCCTTATCATCCTCATCATCAGGTCTGAAAAGTCGGCAATTTCATAAACGTTATGGGGGAACTGTACGGTACAAACAATGGGACGGGCACCACTGTATTTCTCCCTTTCCAATGGCTAGGAACCTTGGGTACACTATGCAGGTGGTTATCGTCCTCATGGGCGCTGCGGTCACGGTATACGATGGGCACGAAATTAAGGGGACATCCTGTATTTATCATTGCTCCAAGAATTATAGGCGCCCCATCATGACGCAGAAGCCCCTTGTCCAATTACGGCCCAAGTACGGGTCTCCTTGTCACTGTGACCTTCGCCTACTATAGTATGGTCCGCTCAGTGGATGTAGAAGCTGCGAAAGATCGGGTTGAAGGTCCGAACAGTATGTCTGTCCAAGTTCCCCATGACGATGTCAAATCGAGCCATTGACACACGCATGCTTTTCTAGTCGCTCCGCCTGGTCTGCAAACCGCTGGGTATGCTGTGGAGAGTTCCAGCAAGTTATGGTCTGTTTATCTAACAGAGAGCGAACGCCATGACAAGGCGCTGGCGGAGAGTTGGAAAAGTGACATGGATGGGCTCCTGATCTTCGTAAGTCGTTCAACACCTTGAAATGCAATGCTGATGCACGTCTTGGTGCCACACTAGGCTGGCCTCTTCTCTGCCGTGGTAACGGCATTCCTTGTCGGGAGTCTGCAACAAATGACCCAATCGAATCCAACGCCTGGATCCACCCCCACCACCCCCGTTAATCTTTCATCCCTGTCGCGCGCCAGCGCTTTATGGTGCTCGAGTCTGCTCTCCAGCCTGTTATCTGCGCTATGCGCGACCTTGGTCCAACAATGGGCGCGTCAGTACACCCAAGCCCTCGGAAGGCGCACGGCGGCGCATCAGCGTGCCCGTGTGCGCGCATTCTTACTTCAAGGAATTGAGCGCTCCGGTGCAAAAGCACTAGTCGAGGGAGCACCGGCGCTCCTGCATCTGGCCATGTTCTTATTCATGGCTGGCCTGATTGACTTCACTGGATTGGCAAGCCGCACGCTCTCGCTTTTATCACTCGGCGTCCTGGTCAGCACCGCTGTCTTCTACCTCGCCCTCAGCTGCTTCCCTCTGCACAACTTGCAAAGCCCGTATCGCACGCCGCTCTCCAGCGCGCTGTGGTACGTCAAGCAAGCTGTTCGCCCGCTCAAATATATCAATCTGGAGGGCTCGTCCGTCACCGTCAACTCGAGCAGTCTCACCCATGGGCGGGAAGAATACGCAGCCGCAACGGTCGACGGGACCCGGGAACGAGACCTCGCCTCACTTTCATGGGCGCTCTCATCACTCATAGATCGCGACGACTGCGAGCCGTTCATCGAGGGGATCGCGGGTTTCTTGCGTTCTGAGAAGGCTGTCGAGGCCCCAATCATCATGCACGAACTCGTCAAGCGCGAAGACCTAGTACGCCACGTCTTGGAGCTGCTAGTCAACTGCGTCGAACCTGCTCACGATGCCACGGAGATCCGCCGCCGCCGGGCGATTTCTGGACTGAGTGCGCTTCGCGCTCTGACTACGAATTGGTTCTCCGACGACGCTGGGGTGACCTTACAGGACGACGATCCACACGATGTTTGGAAATGGAGCTACAGCTTTCCGGCGAGGATGATCGACGTGACTATAAGCCTTCGGTCCGCGGAGGATCCAGTGATCTCTATGCATGCGCGTTGCACCATAGCTGTCGCCGTCTGGAGACTTTTGATAGACTACGATGAACTTGGCGCGTATACAAAACAGAAACTCGTGACAGTGGAGCGACTACTCGCCCACCTTGAAAGTACAAGAGACAAGAGGCATAGAGGCACGCGGAGGACTAGGGCCAGGGATAACATTCGGGACAAAATCACCCACGATCTCTTGGCAGTTTGGGCCCAGTCTACGCAAAAGCATATCGAGACGCTGAGGATGAACTCACCTCATTCGCAGAGCAAGCCCGTTCACATGCAGAGTTGGGACGCCGAAAAAGCGGACCTGAGGATGATGAGATATCTATGGGAACAAAGCCATCAACCTCCGGAGGCTTGGCTCTACGATGATGTAGTATTGCAACACAACGAAACGGATAGCGGAGAGTCATCGATGCTTGATTCGGTCCTGGCCTATCTCTCCTTGCACGCCAAACTCTTGCACAGGACACTCAAACCTTTGGAGTCCTCTCAGCAGCCTCTCAGTGCCTATGTCGACGAGGCCACAGAATGCCTTCATCAATGGGGCTCAACCTCAATGAAGGAACTTATGCCAAGGATTATCGTGTCGGGACATGTGGCTAATGTCATTCAGCTCATAAAGCACGCTGTCCTGGGCCCAAGGAGAAACGAGGCAGATCAAGTCATGATCCTAGAAACTTTGGAGTCTATCATCGAGCCGATACGCTCCCTTCAGGGAAAGCTTAATGAAACCACCCAGAAAAGTTTATTGGGACTGCTGAAATTCCTACAGGAACAGCACCTCGACGTGGCTTTCCGAGATATCGACAACCTCGCAGGCTCCACCTATCAATTACTCGTTAAGATCGGCAAGGCGATCATACCTCTAATCATTCATGGACTGGGCACACCCGACTTGTGGCAGTCGGCACAGTCGGCACTCCTTGAATACGAGGACGCGTGCCCGGATCTGGCCAATACACTTAGCAGCGCACAGACATGGATTACAGGCAAACTAGTCCATTCCCAGCTTTCCCGCCCTCAGTCTCGGAAGCCTCTGCTGCTGCTGCCTGGCTCTTCTGAGCCTCGTACAGCCCTTGTCCCCGTCCCTGCCTTTGCAAGGCGCTCGCAGTCCGAATCAAGCACTTCTCGGAAGGGCCTACCCTCTCCTGAACCGGAACCAGTGCAAGACCCACGACCAAAGACAAGTGACAGAACAAGGAAGTACGCTCGATTACCCGACAAATAGTACAGGGGCTGACTTTTGTTTTCTGGATAGGGGGGACAAGGTTCATCTTCTGTATTCACTGGGTGGTCACGTGAAGGAAAGCTACATCGACATGCCGGCTGAACTAGAAGTGGGAGGCTTTATTGATATGCCACAGCACTCTCGACGGGAGCCCGCCGCAGCTTCGTCGCCGACGCGGCAACCTTCCGATGGCAACGCGACTCCGGAGATCCAACCTGAGTCGCCTTCTGACTCATCCAATGACAGCCTCGAATACGAGTCTGCGTCATCCATCAAGCTCTGGACGCCCGCACGCCGACTTCAGATCAGCACGAGTATTGGAACAACAATCACCGCTCCGGAGGCGGAGCCGTCACCAGTTAGCAAGCCGGCGCCATCACCTGAGGAAGGAGGCTCCCGTACCTCTCGCTCTTCTTCGCATCCTTCTCCCCCTATCGTTCATCTCGAACAGCCACCTTCGCCCCGAGGCCTTTTTGGTCCACGGTCTCCGCGGGCCTCCAGGTCGCCTCCTACTCCGCCACGCCGGTCGAACCGCTCGCCGCCTGGGAGGACACCCACACCCGCGAGGGGGGACCAAGGCCTTGGGCTGTATATCCCGGGGGAATTGGGCCCGGTAATCCTTTATAGCCCGATCACGCCTTTCTACACGCCCATTGAAAACTCGACCGCTGAGTCGAACAACGCACAGGCTTCCGGCCCCGCTGAGCAGGAATCTGTGCAGACCCGCATGGCGGGCGATCAAGAGCATGGAGAGCGGGATTCACCATCTGTGGATGGCCTCGTCTTGGAGGCTTCACATTCGGGGAGTAGGGCCGAGCTAGGCAGGGACGATGGCGATGCGGGCGGCATAGGCGGAGGCGGAGGTGGGGGCCCGTATGGCGACGGTGACGAAAGCGAGAGCGTGAGGACAAGTGCTGACGAGAGCCCGGATGACGACGAGTTGGAAGGCGCGATGGCCGTTGACAAAGCTGGTGAGCCGTCCTCGCCTCGCGAGGCTCCCGATCTTGCAGCAAGCATCGTCGAGCCTGTAGACGCGGTCGCTCATTTAGGACCCCCGAGTCCTAGATCTGGTCCTAGCCAGGATGTAGATTCAGATGCAAGCAACTAAGAGCGGTTCACAGACTTTCGGAGCGGAGGAATCCGCCGCGACGGTAAGCGTACACTGGGCGACGTTGGCAATTAGCGACAGTCTGGACTAACCTATGAACGTAGTGACGAACCTAGACGTGGGAGATAGGATGACAATACCAACACATGTAGACAACGTTGCTCTGGAAGCATAGTTTTATTGCTCAGATTGTATCATTGTCCTCGTACTACTGTAGAGGGTACATTTTTCGTCCGGTGGCTTCCTCAACACGTGACCTATGTCCCCTTGCCTCCTTCACTGACCTATGGTATGTCCAACATGCGGAGCATCACTGACC
Organism: Lactarius sp. MG50; assembly: GCA_003314065.1. Taxonomy (NCBI): domain Eukaryota; kingdom Fungi; phylum Basidiomycota; class Agaricomycetes; order Russulales; family Russulaceae; genus Lactarius; species Lactarius sp. MG50. Next base: position 19,234 of record QLOZ01001421.1, read on the forward strand.
CGCGCATATCACTCGCGACGAGTGTTGACGCTAGCGGGTCTGTGTCTGTCCACCGAAAGGCCTACGTGATTTTTTCAATCAACGACACAAATATTCCTGCGCTATCAAAGGTTCATCATCTCCGCCATCATGTTCGGCAAGGGTTGTTGTAGCTAGATGCTGAGGAACAAATGGAGGGAGAACCCCCGAAAGAAAGGAAGAAAAGAAGCGACTATAGTACTGTACTGTATACAGTACTGTAAAGGGAAGTGGCGTGTTTTATTATAAATCGATGGCCCGGACGTGACCTTGACACCCCCTTATTTTACTTTTCCCTCCGTCTCCGCCTTCCTCCCCTTAAGGAACGCGCTGTCTGGACTCTTGTGTCAAGACTGTCTCTGAAAGCCTCCAATAACGTCTGTTGATCCGACCGGGCTTGTGGCGAAAGTGTGTGTTTGTGCACACACCATTCGCTCGCGTAGTGACCACGTGCAGCCGTGTGTATCCTCATAATGGTGATCCATGTGGAAGAAGAAGCAAGTCCTCGACGGTCTGGTGCGCACTTGACTTGCTCACGATGCGGCAGAAAAAGTCAACCATGCTAAGTCGATGCGGGTTTTTATAAGAGTTATCCGATCCGACTGTAATCCATCGATTGTTTGTTTCTATATCTGTTCGCTTCGTCTTGTTTTTCGCCGACTCGCGACTTCCGCGGTTTCGTGTGCAGGGTCTCAGCAGCAGTTGGGCAAGGGTTGCTGGAAATATGGGGAAACACGGTGCGTAATCAGGACACCTGTTCAAAAGTCGATTGAGAAATCCTGCAGTATATATATGCAGCGGGGCAAAGAAGACAAGCCGAGACAGAACACTACAAGCAAAAGTAAGGCAAGCAAATAGGAAAATCGTCCGTGGCTCCACACTGCGAATACTCGCATCGCAGTAGGACCAGCGAGAAGAAAAGAAAGGATAATAACTAACACCACTAGCGTCGAGCCTTTCGGGACTTCGACTTGCCCACGACTGAGAGCCGACTCTGCTCCTTGCTCCCTTTTTTCGATGACTCGGGGAACATTGCCTTGATGATGTCCGAGAACGGCATGCCAAGCTGCTCTCCCGTCTTCATGCAGCGCGTCTGTCTCGTCTTGAACTCTTCGAGGACGCGGTTGGTCTCCTGGCGCTTGAAGACAGCCACGTCCGCTGAGACGCTGGTACATTCGACAGGCCGTTTGTCGTCGTGCCGCCCGAGTGCGTCTGGGCGCGCGAAGAAGTCCCCGCAGCGATTGCAGAAGGTGGGTGTGCCTCTGCTGCGTCGCAGTGGCGCTTGAAGTTCCCCCAATCGCTGAAGTCCGTTCCTGGGCAGAGACGGCACTTGAGTACGGGGGCCGTCCCGTGCTTCCAGTCGGCCGGCGTGTCCGCCAACAGCGCGCGGTGCCGTTCCTGCATTCTCCTCGGGATCCTGAAGTGCTCGTCCTCCACTTGTTCTTCGTGCTCGTTGCCCTCCGTGCTGTATATCTCCACCTCCGGCTGCACCACACTACTGTTGTGGTGCCACGTTCCTCCCCCTCAACCCAAGTCAGCTGTCCCGGCACAGTAGTCCCCACCAACACCTGCTGGACACTTGGTCCTGGCATATATCGATGGTAAACTTCCTGTGCGTTCGTGGCTGCGAGCATCTCCGCTCCGCATCCCGCCGCCTTGGATTTTCCATTTTTATCTGTTAGGGTCCTGGTGGCGGGTTTGTGGCGGGCCCTACTTGAGGACCCTGGGTGAGGAAGGTCGTGACGGCCAGAATTATGATTATGTGGGCGCCGTGCGCGATGGCAGTTTCCCGAATGCGGAAATAGAGAGTTATGGGATGGGTAGTGGAGAGTGGAAGACCTTTTTAGAGGATGTAGGGGACAAAGGATGGCGTAGCGCAGGCCTTGAAGGAAACAAAAATGCGTACTACTCTTTGTACTGTAGTCTGGAGCCTGGTGTCCGTCCCGGCCGTTGTCACTTGGGAGCTTAGTCCTACTACTTGGACGTACTGTATACCTATATATACCATGAAAATTCGCACCGCAGCCTGAGCGAAGCGCGGGTGCACAAAACATGCGACCATAACCTATGCTAACTGACAAAAACCTACTGCGCAGGCAAGTGAGCAACCCAGGGCGCCCGCCTATGTGAAACGCCCTCAAAGATCTGCTTCATCATGAAATAGTCGTGACTGAATTTGAGTGCGGATCCCTCGAATACATCGTCCGGACGCGTCACAGTCACCGTGTTCCAGTACGGAGGATATTTCGTCTTTCCTGGAGGACCCGCTTCGTCGAAATCTATGAATTTGACCTCAATGTCGTCGCCATTGCCCGATTTTGGCACAAATATGTTGCACGCGCGTACATCTCCATGAACTTGGCCACCCTCATGAAGGCCCGAAATGGCTTTCTTGACCTTGTCTTGATACTGCTGTCGCACCTCCCTGGAAAGATACTCCAACAAGATCCATTTGTCTGGTGGCAGGAGTTCCATCGTAATCATCTTCCACCCACAATGCAGTTCATCGATTCCTAGAAGCTTCGGTGCTGCGCCATTGAGATCAAGTATCCGATGAGCATCTACTCCGTAGCTTTGCGTGAATTTCACGATCACTCTCTGTCCGCTGTGCAATTCCTCGGCTTCAAAAACCATTCTGCTATCAATCAGGAGCCCAATGTATTTGAATTCGACTTTTTCATTGTTTAGCAACGTGTATTGATGTGGGTATGGTGCTCGACGTTCGGCACCGCGGATTGTGACGGTATTTGAGACTGGCAGAATGGCACCTTTGGCGAGATTGTTATAATACTCTGCCAACTTTTTCAGGAAATTACGCAAGGCCCCAATGAAACGAGTGATCGAGCCCCGTTCACCCTGATCACGCCAGTCGCAGTTAAGGAGCAAGGAAATAAATGGCTGGGTCTGAACTGTGCCATCAGGATGCATGATGACTCCAATGATTTCCAGACGGGCTCCTGGAACAGTGTGCAATCGGGTAATATGATTTAGCATTTTGGAGTTCTCACCTTCACATATAATAAGGATCGCTGGCAAACAAGAGTGATCAATGTAGTCTTGTGATGCCCTACTGGCCACAAACAGCTTGGCAAAATACATCATGGCTTGATACCGAGCGTCACTCGAGGTGCGAGAGGCCTCAAGCCTGCATTCACTGATCAAAGTGACGAAGCCGCTAGCCAGTACATGCCCATCTGATTCGGGAAGTTTTCGTGGGCCAGTGCCGGATGTGGGCGGTCCTACTTTGGTCTCCATGTCATATTTAAACGTTCCTGTAAACCAAGACCTGAAACGTCCACTCCGATCACTTTCGTCCTTATAAACTCCAGACATGTCATCTGCCAGGGTTCGGGCGGAATTTGAATCCTCTACAGTAGGCTGCAGAGTCCGGATTTCGTGGCAGAAAGTGCCAAAGGCTGGATGCATCAACACGAGGGGTATCGTCCGATAATTGATGGGCCGGTTGCAGAGGAAGTAAGCTTTGGAAGGTTGCGGCGTCGGCTCCGGTCCTAGTAGATACGATCCGGAATTCTTCGGGTCGGCAGCAGCAGATGGCGCCGGAAGCGCGTTGATTTTAGCCACGATCTCGTCGCATCTCTGTTTCTCCCGTCCTATAAAGGTCAACCCTCCGTTGTTTGAGTGAGAGGGAATGGCTCACGAGATCCATCTCCTTCAGGCCCAGATGCTCCACTGGCACCGACGTCGATATCTTTGAGAAACGCAGACTTAAGAACGTCTCCGTATAGCGGTAGAAGTGCATGACGTACCAGCCTTTGATGGTACTCGTGCGATCACCATGTCGCCCTCTGAGAGCTGGACCGTCGACATTGCACAGAGGCGTGTTTCGACAGAAAAGTCGAAGTCGCGGAGACGCGCCTCCAATTCTTTACCTTGGAGGAAATGGTCTGGACTGACGGGTTTCCTCAAGTCGTTGCCGTCCCACACCTCAAGCCTGCGAGCAGGCTCGTCTATTTTTGCTTCTTCAATGATTTTCTTTTTCAAGAGGTCGACATTGATTTCGGGAGGCACTTGCACAGAAAAGGGTTGGTCCCCAAAGGAAAGCTTCAAATTGCGATCGACGAGGATGCAAAAGGCTAGCACGGCGCTGGTGCTGGGGGCTGCCATGGCCTTGCTTTTCGCAGAGGCAGCCTTTCTCTTCGCTGCAGTGCTTTGTCTGTAGGATTAGTAAAACATTAACATTGGCCCGAGGAGTGCTTGATTGACACATCACCTCATTTCTTTCGGTATCTCGGATACTGAAGGTTGGGCAGCGTCTGAACGGGAACGAAGTGCATAGGGGGTTGTAGCTGGACGGGGACGCTTGGAAGGTCCAAGAGAGGAACTGGCGGAAAGTTCTTCGGAGAGGGCTTCAGGGGCAGCACGTTTCTTGCCCTTATTGTTGCGGGTAGGTTCGTTCATAATAAGAGAGGAAGAGGTGACAGGAGTGGTACGGCGGCCTCTGTTAGGGGGTGGGGTTGTCAGAGAGAGGGTAACAGTTCAGTAAGTGGTACATACTTCTTATTGGAGTGGGGAGGAGGTAGTTCTTCTATTATTTCTTGAGACTTGCCCTTGCTTTGTTGTCACGGGTGCGTTTGGGGGGTTACGGCTGGTAATTGGAGCGGGTTTGACGGGAAGAGGATTCTGCGGGGGCTGACGTAGTCCGATCTGGAATGTCATTGCCCTTGGCAACTTTCTGCTTTGCTGCTCTGGCGCGTGTTCTAAGGGTGCGAGAAGAGTCTGAAGGGGCTGTATGGAGAGGGAGGGAGGGTTGTGTCGTAGAGGAATGTTCAGTGGCTGGGCGAAATGGCTTGTTGAGAGTGAGTGTATGATAAGTCCATTTAGAGCCGGCCGCCAGCCATTGAGTCCGGACAGTGGTTTGTCAAAGTCACGACGAGTTTGAAGAAACCGCGGTGCAAGTCGTAACGTTTGAAGAGGCCGCCGACTCAGTCAAGTAACGGTCCCTCGGAACCGTGACATCCGCTACAGTAGTAAGTATGGTCGTTCACGGACATGTCAACCGAGTTCAGTTCAGTCATCCGAGTTGCCCGTGCCTGTGGCGTGGAACAACCCCCTTGCAGTTGCAGGTCTCGTCCAAGACGCTAGAGGCAACTGATAAAATCATCAAGCGCTCTAAACCCGACTCGGGTGTCTTCGACAACTCAATGCACGGCCGGCGGGCTACGCGACACTACGTAAAAAGATTTTCCTGTCGCTTTCTATACGCATCGCAGGCGGGCAGCTTCCCGATATTCAATTACAGTATTCGACTCCAATCTACCATACACTCAAGGAAGTCAACATTACATGCTCTGCTCGTGAACCGCCAGGCTATTCTTTGTTCTTAACGCCTCCGAATGGTTTTCGCAATCTGGTCCCGAAAGCGAAAGTCTTTCCTTGTCTCACCCGCACGCCGCTTGATATCCCCGTCCTTCTCCGCGACCTTTTGCCTTGCCTTCTTGAATTGGGCGTCCCATGCCTCTAGCGTCTCATTCGCACGGCGTTTCAGGTCGTTGGCCGTCTCCTGGGTCTGCGATTTCCCCTAGCTGAGCCATCCTCTTCAGCTGCTCTTCGTCGCGTCTACCTTTTTTCCCTGAAGAGGAAAAGTACCATTAATACGCTCTGAGGACATCAGCCCCAAAAATCACTTACAATGGCAGTATACCGAACCTCAGATACGCCTTCCTTTCCGTCCTCATAACATTGCTTACCGCGTTCGATGCCTTGGCCGGCCCCATCTCTGGCTTCTTTCGCCTCCGAATGCACTCATATTTCGCACCAGGTCGATGCTCCTTCACTCGCATCATCAGCAACCCGCGGGCTGCCTCCTCCGGAACTCGCCATCGCTAGCGAGGGCGCCATCTCCACCTCCCTTTCGATGTGTACGTTCTCCTCCATGGTATAGTAGTACCAGATGGCCCCTATGGCGGCCAGCCTGCCGCCAATATAGAACGTCGTGTTATTCCATCCCTTTTGGGGGCCGTGACTTCTCGGTCTGGTCCAGTCGTCGCGCGCGTTGGGTGCGGGCGGACCGCGGCGGGCATGCAGGCGTAGGCTCGGGGCCTCTGGACGGTTGCGGCGGCCACACGAGATACGCGAGGCCCGAATGCAGTACCGTTGTACATGACGTTCGGGTTATTCGGTGGGCTGCTTTCGTTTAAGGGATAAGTTATTCTCCTATGACTGTCGTAGTGGGCGTGAAAGATGGGAGCTATTTAATCGCGTTCTTAAGGCCTACCGCTTGGGCAGCAAACATTCATCTCTGAAGTTAGAACGGATGGGACGGGTCGCACCATCCTTCCATAACATCGTCACTACTTTGATGTTCCCCAGTCAGGTGAATACGCCCCAGTTCTATGCGCGTCCCTCTCGGAAGGTGTAGGGGAATGGCCTAGCAAGGCGGTGCAGGTTTAATCGACTTTGCCTATGTCCCCACGTGCAAGGCATGTCCAACATGCAGAGCACCGTTGACATGCGCATATCACGCGCGATGCGTGTTGACGCTAACATGTCTGTGTCTGTTCACAGAAAGGCCTACGCGATTTTTTCAATCAACGGCACAAATATTCCTCGCCATCATGTTCTGCAAAGGTTGTTGTAGCTAGTTGCTGAGGGAAAAATGGACTCGGAGGGAGAACCCCCGAAAGAAAGAATCAGAAAGAAGCGACTACTAAAGGGAAGTGAAAGGTCTATGATTTCGGATCGATGGCCCGGACACCCCGGGCCCTCCTCCCCTCAACTTGAAGGAACGCCGCGCTGTCTCAGAAAAGCCCCCAATAACGTCTGTTGGTCCGACAGGGCTTGTGGCGAAAGTGTGTTTATGCACACGCCATTCGCTCGCGTGGTGACCACGTGCAACCATGTGGATCCTCATCTCATGGTGATTCATGTGGAAGAGAAAGCAAGTCTTCGACGGTCTGGTGCGCACTTGACTTGTTCACGATGCGGCAGCGTGGCAAGAAAAAAGCTATGCTAAGTCGATTTGGGTTTTATAAGAGTTATCCGATCTGGCCATAACCCATCGATTGTTTGTTTTCTATATCTGTTCGCTTCGTCTTGTTTTTCGCCTACTCACCACTCCCGTGATTTCGTGTGCAGGGCCTCAGCAGCAGTTGGGAAAGGGTTGCTGGAAATGTGGGGAAACACGGTGCGTAATCAGGACACCAGTTCAAAGTCGATCGAGAAATCCTGCAATATATATATGGAGCGGGGCAAAGACATGTCGAGAAAGCAAATTAGGAAACACTGCGAACACTCGCATCACAAATGACTGGCGAGAAGAGAATTTAAAAAAGGGTAATAAATAACACTACTAACGTCTAGCCTTCCGGGACTTCGACTTGCTCACGACTGAGAGCCGGCTCTGCTCCTTACTCCCTTTTTTAGAAGATTCGGGGAACATTGCCTTGATGATATTCGAGAACGGCGTGCTGAGCTTCTCGCCCGTCTTCATGCAGCGCCTCTGTATCGCCTTGAACCCTTCGTGGACGCGGTTGGTCTCTTGGCGCTTGAAGGCAGCCACTTCCGCTGAGACACAGATACACTGGTTGTCGCCGTGCCGCTTGAGTGCGTCCGGGCGCGCGAAGAAATCCCCGCAGCGGTGGCAGAAGGTGATTTTCAATGGGTGCGCCTCTGCTGTGTCGCAGTGGCGCTTGAAGTTTTCCCAGTCACTGAAGTCTGCTCCCGGGCAGAGACAGCACTTGAGTACGGCGACCGTCCCGCGCTTCCAGTCGGCCTGTGTGGCTGCCAACAGCGCACGGTGCCGCTCCTTCATTCTCCTAGGGATCCTGAAGAGCTCGTCCCCCGCTTGTTCCTCATGCTCGTTGCCCTCCGTGCTGTGTATCTCCACCTCCGGCTGCACCACGCTGCTGTTGTGGTGCCACGCTCCTCCTTCCACACTCCCCTCAACCCAAGTCAGCTGTCCCGGCACAGTAGTCCCCACCAACACCTGCTGGACACTTGGTCCCAGCATGTATTGATGACAAACTTCCTGTGCGTTCGTGGCCGCGAGCCTCCCCGCTTCGCGTCCCGCCGTCTTGGATTTGTCATTAGGCTGTGTTGGGGTCCTGGTGGCGGGCTTGTGGCGGGCCCTACTCGAGGACCCTGCCGCCTCCAAAACCCCGGTCTCTACCATCTTCCCTTTGCCCTTCTTGCGCGGGCGTGGTTGATGGTCATTGATAGAGCCTAGGCCCCAATTATCGTAGGTATCCTCTGCCTCACGAGGGCGTTTGCCGAGGATAGTCCCCAGCACAGCCGGCATGGACGATGTCGCCGGGCCTGGCACCGCATTCGTTGCCGCGTCATGAATGGGTACTAACGACTCAGCGGATACCCACTCCGCCGGATACCTGCAATCGCCAGAGTGAGCGAAGGTGAAGTGTCGCTCCCATAAACAGGGAGTAGCAGAAAAAGATACTCACAATGAGGCCCCAGAAAGATTGGCACTGTCGAGAAAATTCGGACCGTAATCCTGTGCGATCGGTACGCTAAGGCTCTCATCCCCGGCAAGGCAAGATGGTGCGGTGTAGCCGAGTTGACTAGATAGCCAAGTCAACCTAGCCTGAGTGGCGACCTCCGTCGTGGAGCTAGTTGGGATGAGACACTGCTAGGTGTCAAGGTAGGCAGCGCTCTTAACTGATGTCATAGCACTCACGTTGTACGTGGGAGTTGTTGGGCATGTGGGCGAGAGTATGTCCTCGGCCCATGGTGTGTCGCCAAACGGCGATGAAATGGAACTCGAGTCCGTCAAAGCTTTGCGCAAGGTGAACACAAAAGAACAAGATATAAGGAAGACTAGGGCCTACGGGGCGTTGACATGAGCCAAGGGCCGAGGAAATCCTGTAGCACGACAAGGTAAGTCAATGCCCTTAGTCACCTATCAAGCGCTGTGTGCTCACTGGATCCAGGTCGTTGCAGTCGTTCGTTAAGTCTTCTAGATAAATATTAGAGGGGGCCATGTCAGATGCCAGCGCCACGGTGCTTGCGGCGTCGACATTTGCGAGACTGGCACCGCTGTTGTGCAGGTTGCCAAATAGAGCCCCGGCGTCGATGTCCTGTGACATTGAAACGTGAGTAACCTTTCAGACTCAGGAGGACCCCGCGCTCACGAGACCGCCCAGAAACAAGTCATGGATCTGCGATGGTTCGAGGTAGTCCGCGGATTCGGACCATATCGCAGTATGTTTCTCCTCCGCGGGCAAAAAACCTGACCACGAGAAGTGACCGAACTGAGGAGCTGTGTGGAGAGGATTCATGCTGCGATAGGAGTGGTCCCGGCAGTCGTGGATACAGATATGGGGATGGTGAACTTTTGTGGAGAGAAAATGCGGACCCTGGTCTTTTATGAGGCACCGGGGCTTCCAGGGGACGACCTTGCTCACGAATTAGCGTCCACAGCAGCGAGCAAGTACAACCATACACATGGCCTTCACGAGGCCGAGGCGTCCATTAAGCTTTGACTATGCTGTTCCTGGCCCGGCAAGCTACTGAGGCAACTCCTTACCTGGCTGTGGTTGTAATCGCTCCGTGTCCCCGGTCACGGTACAGTTGACATGAAAGAGCCCCAAAGGGCCTCAACATCCACCCCGAAAATTCCCCGCAAGGTTTAGCAGCAAGCAGAAAGAGGTCCTGTGTGTCTTCACTCTTTCAATGGGACTATTGTACTTACTTCAGCAGCTCTGTAAGAGGGACACAAACGCTCCGGATCTGGGCAGAGATGGATGCAGAACAAAAGGTTCGAGCCTATCCTTGGCCCAACACGCGATGTGTGGTAGTTCTGGGGCGCTTCCACCATTACATGAGTCGCACCCCCGAGGACAAACGTCACATGTAGATTCCGTTACATCAAATAAGTCTCTTAATGAGGACCGCTGTATGTGTCACTAACCGAATCCCCATGTGGTGTCTGGTAGTTATACTGAAATTTGTGCTAGTCTGGACTCGCCGTACTCCTAACCTTCCAAAGGCCCCGTGCATTACACGCATCCGCACACACATGCCGCACGGCAAATTCTCATATAGCGCACTCTTCAGCGGCAGCGCCACGATCAGCTCTCTAGTCCTGATGGATTGGTTCAGGGAGATTGTAGTATGTGCGTCACGGAAGGCGGATCCCATAGAGCAAGGGCTATTTGACAGCAGCTCAGCGAGCTTGTTGGAGGTGTACGGAGCGCGTCGTTCATGACGCTGGGTAAAGTGGCACTGTACGTCGCACGTCGTGCGCCCCGATTCCACGTGCTGAGTAGTAGCAATCAAGTCCACTGATTTCAGTTCTAACAAACGGCCTCAAGCAGATGGATATCAAGGTGTAGCATCGTCTAGCTGCTTTTAAATGGGCGTTGAGACAGACCGATGACAGGCTAAGTGTTTAAGATGGTATCGGGATTAGCAGCGCGGGCGCATCCTGCTTTACTGTTGGGCTGAGTTGCTTCTCCAGAGTAGGATAATGAAAACCACCCTCCGTACGCCAGAAATGGCTCTGCTGATCAGTCTCGCATGTAAGAGTGGTGATATTCAGGATGAGGTACGTGTTCCGGGTATGGCAAGGAAAAAGATGTTTGAGGGAATAAGATCGAACGCATAGGTCTACCCAAGCACGGGGAGCAGCAATGGAGATGAATTCACCACGCGTCTGTCACCACACCACCGTACTGAACTGGCAGTTCCTTGACGTCGATGAGCGGAAGAAGCTCCTTGCCGATCGTGCGCGGGCCATGGCCGACGACTTTCATCTTGGCGAGCGTGGCAGGAGACAAGACGGGCTTGAAGAGCCAGAAGATCCATGTCATAATCGAGGGCACATTTACGAAAAACTTGTGCGCCTAGCAGAGTGTGTCAGGGCAACAAGCCATGGAAAGGATGAGAGACGCACGAGGAACTCGGGATAGTGGCCTTGGAATATGCTTGAGATCTCAGACGCTGCCGCTTTCGAGTTCGCGGTGCGGCTGCTGAGGCTGGCGCCCTCGTAGTCTATTAAAGGAGAGTTATTCAATCTCGTTCTCAGATGTCACCTCGGAGGAGCGGACCCTACCATGAACTTGAATCATTTGATCAACGGTTTCAAAATCAATTAGTTTGATCCCTTCTTCCATCAATGCGACACGCCACCTACGGTCGAAGGCTGGTCAGCAAACGAATGCGATAGAGTAAGGTCTAATTGCGCACCGAATGAACCGCTGGACGTCGCTGAAGGCAGCTGTTAAATCATTTTTCCCACCATATATGTTATACCTACGAGCGCAATCAGGTTTGAGAGCAAGTGATTGGGAAAGAAAGAGGATGGTACATGAGAGGTCGCCCTTGTTTGTCCCGCCCATACAAGTGACCAAACCCATTCAACACGTCGGGATATGTCTCCTTCATGGCTTCATCAATCTTGAACTCGTCGCGCCAGCGGAGCGTAGCAATCATCATCGTCTTTGCGTCGTTCACATTCAAATTTCTTGTCCACGCGCACGTGAGAAAATGCGCAAAAACATGTGTATATACATTGGTGGAACGCACCTCGCGCGCAGCCACTTCATAAGCACGACACTGGCACGCGCATCCTTCTTGCCGCTGGGGTCCAGCGTAACACCCCATATGACGATAGGCGTAGTCCGCACGCCCTCCTTGCTGTCATACGCCTTTTCTAGTATGTCTGGGAGGAGAGGCTGAACAAAGAAGCGGCTGTTAGCGTGCTGAACAAAAGGGAAGATTCGCGGCGGCACATACGCGGAATTCTTTGAGTGCAGCCCACTCTTTCTCTGTGAACTTTTGCGTGAGAGCATTCTGCGGCTCGTCATCATTAGCACCGGTTGCTGTCGTTTCCTCAGCAACCTTTGGTGCAGGGTCAGAATTGGCGGGCGCGGCGGTAGACATGGTGGTGGGAAGGCAACCAAAGTTGCACGAGGCGAGGCCGCGCAGTACCGCCGCCTTACTACATCGCTTATCTGATAAAGCTGAAATCTTACACCACGTGATGCTGTGGGCAAACAACAACACCCCGGCCCGGCGGTTACAGGCAGAAGTCGGGCAAGACATGATGAGCTCGCGGAAGAGGTGCGCGTGCAGAAAAGACAACCCAGTATCTATCAGAGTTTATTGACTTGACTTGTATACAAACAGCAAACTCGACCTCTTGGCCAAGGTCCGCTATCAGAACCCGCTACCCGCCCCACCATGTCCACCTAAACTCTTGGACATCCCAACCAACCCAAAACGCTACACGCGGCCTGAATTCCTCGATGCCGCCACGAATGAGGCGCTGCTCCCCATGGTAGTCGATGCCGAGTGTGGTATGCCACTCGATCTCGGCAAGTGGGAGGCACTCTGGGAAGACGGTGCGGACGACCGCGGTGCGCATTACTCTCTGTCCTGTTCTCATACGTCCTCACCTCCCTCCTCTATCTCTTGCCAGCATTGAATCCAGATCCGCAATACCCCCCACTGCTCGACCCAAAAGATCAGGCGCTGCTACTCGATCCGGCAGCCAGCACGGCCGACTTTGGACGGCACCACGGCCATGGCCACCACGCGGGGGGAACGACCCCCGCGACGCCGAACGTCTCGTGGCTGCGCAAGACGGAGTACATATCGCGGGACGGTTCAGCGCCTACGCCGCGCGCTGCAGCCACTGACATGTTCGTTCTTCACTTCCCTTCACTCCTCGCGCTTATATCTTTTTGTCCGGGAACTCTCCCGCAGAACGAACTTGCAGAACGATGCAGTGGACATATCACGCGAGGCGCAGCTCACGTCCATCGAGAGCTCCTTTGCTGCAGCGCGCAGCGCAGAGCAGCTCGGTACGCTGCGACACCCGATCAAGCCGCGTCTGCGCGCCGTCGCGACGTACGAGGTGTTGCCAGACGCGGACGTGTGGGCGAACGCATACGACCTGTTTAGGTTCAGCGAGCGGCCTGGCGAGCGCGGGCCCGAGGTACGCTTGCGCTTACTCCCTTACCCCCCCCCCCCCCTTTTTTTTTTCTCCCACATCACAGTTATGTGCGTGGCGAATGACTGATTACTGGTGTAGTTGGACGACCCCCGCTTGGACTGCGCCATCATGCGGCCGATGGAATCGGATGGCGACCACTTCCTCACGTACTATCTCACCAAGGATGACGACGCCGCCGAAGAATTCAAAGAGTCACGCGCCGACCCGCGCGGGATCGACGCTCTGCAAGAGGAGGAAGAGGTACGCCCCCCCTCCCCGTCCCTCGGGGCGTCTCCTCTCGCCCTTGCGCGCGCACACGCTGATTTTTTATCGGACAGGCGACCGAGTTCCATTTTGTGCGCGACTACAAAGTGGTCAAGGTCGAACAAGAGGTACCAAACGAGTTCCTCCTCGTCTTTGACGACGGCGATTCCTCTTCGCTTTCGCCCTCACCCTCACCCGGCGCCTTCCCCTCTGGCGAAACCAGGCGCGCGGGGGCATACTACAAACTTATCGAGCGCAAGATGTTGCTCAAGAAAAAGCGGACCGAGGTAGCGTTGCCACTGATGTATCCCTGTGGGCACTCCCGCTCATGTAAGGACTTATTTTTTTTTTTAGCCAATCGAGCGCTTCCGCGATAAATGGGCGCTTGTGCGTGTCGCGCACGTTCCGCCGAGCCAAGAAGAGGCCGAGGAACGCGCCGAGGCGCTTGCGGAGGTGCGCGATCCGATGTATTTGTTACATTCGGCCGACGCTGAGGGAGAAGACGACGTTGACGGCGATGGCGATGCGGACGCGGATGGCGAAGGCGAGGTCGTCGTCGGGGTACCGCCGTGACCGCGTCATGTATAATATATACTTTACAATGTGTTGCTTGTTCTGTTGTTGTCGATGGTCCTCGCTAACATTTTGGAGATTTTGCTCCCTTTTCTTACATGACGTACATGATCCAGTACGTCGAGTAATGCGTGTAGACAAGAAAATGTACGGGACATCACAGCACCCGAATACAAGAAAAGAAAAGAACGATAATAATTGTCGCTATGAGAGTGGTGTGCGATCGATCATCGAATTACGGAAGGAGGACTTATCGGCCATGGAGTCTACTCATCCAGTTTAGAGAGGTAAGGAAATAGACGACGAGTGTGGGTGAGACGCACCGTTGTTGGATTTGTACTCCATGATCGTTGAAGGTGGGAGGTGTAGCACTACCCGTATCCTATCCCTGTAATGCGTACATCAACACACGCGGGAAGAAATTGCCTAGACAGACGCACCTGATGCGCTCGCGCAGCTTGGGTTCATCAAGACGGTTCCAAACGCTGAGTATATCCTCGTTCTGGCGCACGCTAATCGTGCACCCGCAAATCTCTGGCCACTCGTCCTCGTGCGGCGACGCGACGCCAGCGAACTGGTCGCCGATGAGGGCGAGGACGAGGTCCTCCCAGATGCGATCCGCGACGCCCTTGCGGAGGCGGAGAATCCACTTGCCGCCGGGGAGGTTGAGGGGGTCCTCCCAGACGGGGCGACGGATGCCCTGGTGGAAGAGGAGGTAGTCCGTCGTCGGGAGGAGGGCCGAGGGCGGGTGGAGGTGCGTCCAGAGGGACCAGAAGGACTCGACCGAGGCAAAGGCGGAGATTTTCTTGATGCCCTCCTCGTAGTTGGTAATTTTATTTCCCGGCGCGCGCTGCTGGCGGAACCAGAAGACCCATCTGTGTGTGCAGGGGAGTCATCACGGCGTCGCACGCGCAGGTCTCGGTCGTTGTCAGAGTGCGGAGGGACGTACGTACGTGCTGCGGAGAGGGTGGACAGACACTGCGGGAAGCCCTGCAGATGATGCTGCGGGACTTTTTTCTTTCACGGCTGTGCCTTTCTGCTCGTCTGAGAGTGTTGTAGAGAAATGTTTTGATGGTACGCGTGAAGGCGGTGGAGTGGCGCCAGAGGACGAGGAGCCAGCTGTTGTTGATACTACAGTTGTTGATGATACTGATGAAGAGTCTTTGTCCTTATTTGAAAGAAAGCGAGACTGGGTAGAAGTTGAAGAGAGGTTCGAGAAATACCCGGCCATAACTTAGTCAGTCAATTTACAAATCAAATCAAGTCAAAACGCGGCGGTAAGTAGCAATCGGAAATTGCCGGATAAAATAAAACTCAGACAACCGTGCCGTATGTCGCCGTCGTCGCATGGCAATTAATATCGGCCAAGGCTCAGTCATCGGATCCACACGCCACACGTACCGCACCGCAGTCTCTTCTCTTTCCACTCCTTTTGCCTTTTGCATTTACATGTACACCCAATGAAGCTGACTCTAAAGCAAGAACTTAGGCCACGGCCTTTTGCCTCTATGCTCGGTTTCCTTGATCTCAAGACGGGCGTCACTCTTGTTGTTCTGTTTGCCGTGCGTCTCCCACTCAAAACCCAGCTTCTCCCTTCAGTATTGACATTCGTTTTCAGGTGCTCAACAAGGTTGCTGGCGTATACGGCCTTATAGCCCTCCTCACAGGTGCAGGCGGCAACGCTGCTCAACTTACCCTTTACATCTATTCCGTGCTCGCCCTTGTCGCTCTCACGTGGGGAATTCGTGCCGTCAATGACGTTCGCTACCCCACCTGTCTTTCGTTTCCTATTTCTGTCATACTCATGTCCTGTTTCTTGTTCCACCCAGGAGAACCCGAAACATATGCTCTACTTTGCCCACATATTCTTCGCCGATCACGTCCTCAACACCATCTGGACCGTTTATTTTGCCGTCCACTGGTGGCTGTATACCCCACATGATGGCCGGCACAATGCAAACTCCCCAGCGCAGCAAGCGCTTATTGATGGTTACATTGGCGAGCATCAGAGCATGTCAGAGGATGAACGCGCTGCTGCGGCTGAGCGTGTGTGGCGCGCCGAGAAAGCACAGGCACTGACAATCATCATTCTTGGTTGGCTCATTAAGGTCCGTTCCGCTACTTGATTCAAACCTCTCTCCCCCTCTTATTCGCTCGCTCCTTGCCCCGGGGGATTCAAAGTTCTATTTCGCCGCTCTTCTATACTCCTTCGCGCACCACCTTCGTCGAGGCAGTTACCGCTCCCTTCCCCTCTCACGCACCCATATGAATGGCATGAGCTCAGGCGGCACGCCGCTCATTAAGGATTCTTTTTCACCACTCCCCGCCCTCGATGCTGAGAACGGTGACGACGTCATCGATGCGGACATAGATCTTGGCTTCACTGCGTCACCTGCGCTGCCCGTGCACGGCATCCCTTCCCCCTCGGCCGTCACCAGTAACAACGCAACCTCGGCCCATCGCACAAGGGGAACTAGCGCAGGGAGCGCCGGTTCCTTTGCCGACTTTGTCAGCGCGCCACCACCCCGGCGCTCACGGCGCACGCGTGGGAGCTTACTTGCTGATGGGGCAACAAAGAGCGGTAGCACCTCAGGGAGCGTAGCGGGGAGCAGCAGCACGGGGCCGAGCGAGGGTGAAGAGGATGAGGCGAGCAGCGTCGGGACTGGGACGAGTCGCGCACGCACATAGTTGTGTCACGCTCGAGAGCCTTAGGGGAGTGGTTGGACATAGAGGGGCGCGCGTGTATCATCACGGGATTCTTGGTTCTCACTTGCACTTGCAACCTTCCCTTTCTGGTCCTATTGTACCGGGAAGCCAATAATATACCAGCACGGACAGCACCGGATTAATGAAGGAAGAACAGTGATTGATCATAACGAGGTTACAGTGTGCTCTATAATACAGTCCATCAGCTGTCAAAGCGACCTCCGTGACCGTGGCTCAACTCCGCGACAACTGCAAGTTCGATAGCTGGCTACTACTAATAGCCAGTCACGTCATTGTATGTGCGGGATGATCCTTCTCATTGCTCTCCTGGTCACTAATCGCGGGCATGACGACTGTCAACATGCTACCATCACCGTTATCACATCTCGTGGTGCGGGGGTTGAAAATCGTAGCCAACAAGAGCACGAGGCCGTCCATAGCCTGTCCGTAATAAGCACAGCCACATTAATTTAGGAAAAAGACAAGAAGAAGTATCAATGCAAAACGTATTCAGGCACGGGCAGACGAACCATGCATGACCACTGTATCCTTGACACATCCTTCGGCCACACCCACTTTCGGACAGTCACGCCCTATCACAGTCCAAAAAAGGCTCGAATTCAAACTCAGCATGGCACGAGATGTTGCAAAAAAAGACCACTACTATCATGTGCATCGGCTTGCAAAATGACATAGAGTTACAAAATCGACTTTTGCATGGATATGATGAGGGATATTGCCCTCGGAGTTTTTGCCATTTGATACTAGTGTATACGCCATAGATGTTCCCGACTTGACTCCAGAGAAATCTGTTTTGATACGGCTTCGATATAACGATTTTAATGGCTAGTCGTTTCAAAAGACCATTAACCTGTTTGCCATTCAGGAATAAATAACTAGGATGGGCCCAAAGTTGGGGATCAACAATCATACATATAATTACATCTCCATGCCAAATATTGAGACAATTGGATGTGTATTGATTGCTGTACACAGAGTCTCAAATTTCGATGTGATTTCGACGTGACAACTAGGATCAGGTTTAATCTCCGCCCGGAATGGCTTGATACAATGGCAGCAATGCGACGCGACTTTTGCTGATCTCGGGACGCGAGTTGAAAACAGCACCGTGACAATTCGTGACAGATTTTTTGCAACTCCCTATTTTCCCTGCTCTTGGATTCGGAAGCCATCCTCATATCCATCTTCTCTACCTATCCCTTAAATAACTAGGTAAGCTTCTTGAATACATGCCCTGTTGCATATCCCGTGTGGTCCGAGGATCTATATATTTGTGCCTATTGTTTCCGAGGGCACTTTTGATTTTTTTTGTAACTCTATGTCAGTGATAGTACAGTATTGTAATAAGGATGTCTACTAGAGCATATATACAAAGTTTTGAGCTCAATTGGGCCCATCTTGGTGAAGATATCTGAAGTGTCCGAAGGATGGGTCAAGGATAGTAAGCGACTGCTTAAAATAATAATATCAGACTCCGTGGTTCGTCGAGACGGGCGAGAGCACCGTCTCCTGGACACTGGTCGCAGGCGTGATGACCGTTATGGTGATGCCGTCACCATCACCGCTGTTCGGCCGGTCATGCCCGCGCCGGCTCGTACGCTTCTTGGCGCGTGAGTTGAGAATCATAGCCAACACGAGCACGAGACCGTCTAAGACCTGTCCGGATTAACATGCCAACACCCGACCGTCAGCGAGAAATGTTTTAACCGGGTAGCGCAAGCAGGCGCGAGACGAACCACGACGAGGGAGTACGAGACTGCCGCGATGGCGTCGACGCGGTGCTTAAAGACGAGCGAGAGAATGGAGAAGACGCCGCCGAGGAGGTCGATGGCCATGAAGGTGAGCGAGATGCCGAGGACCGCGCCATGCTTGTAGATCTCGTAAAACTGCGGCCTCATCGAAAA
>QLOZ01001422.1:0-23758 GCA_003314065.1 Lactarius sp. MG50
ACTGCCGCCGCGGATTCGTGCTGTGGCGCTAAGCGGCCTTTGTTGCGTAAAGGTGGGATTGATCACGGTTGTCGACATGCCCACCGCGGCACTGCTTATCATGGCTTCTGGTCCAGGGGGTGCAGTACGCTCAGCCTCAGATGCGATCAGATATCCTCGCAGCGGGAAGAAGCCTAGTCCGGGATCAGGCGCAGGTAGCTCCCAGTCGCGACCAAGGTCTACCATGGTTCCTACTGTGCGCGAGAGAATTCAATCATCAATATCCCTGCTAGGTTGCCATTCTCCTGGCATGGGGGAATCGTGCCGTTCAGGCGCTTTTCCTTTTTCTTCCTGGGGACTATCATCGGCGCTCCCAGGATCTTTGAATTTTTCTTCAGCTCCTTCGTCCCCGCTATCCTCAACCTGGATCCCGCGTGGGGAATGGGGGTCAATTATTGGCGGCATGTAGTCCAGATGGGCAGGGTCAGTAACTTCCCACCATCCTAGGCCATAGTTGTACTGCTCAATTTTTGCTTTGCGGCAGGATTCGTACCGCTGGTTCCTCCACCTTATCACATGCCAGTCGTTATTGAAGAACTCAATGGCCCAGTCCTTGCCAGTCAAGTCTTCGATTGTGTAGGAGTTTTTATTCGGGTTGTCGTGGTGGTTGAGCCAGTACACGCGCCCCTTGACGTGTCCCGGGAGATCGTCCTGGGTTCGCACGGGTATGGCCACGCCCTCGTTCTCGTCGAGGGGGAAGTTGATGGTTCTGCTGGACATTCTGATAGAATTGTCTGGGACGGTTAGGTGTGTATGGAGGAGGGGAATTTCTTTGCTGGCGTTGCTGATTGGCGAGGATTTCTAGGTTTTCTTCAACAGCAGGAGTGAGCGCTCCTTGGGACTCAAATAGTTGACGCAAGTTCCTTTCGATTCGGGGGACCACAGGACGGCTGTTTTCGGCCATGCGGACGATGTCCCTTAGAATCTGTTCAGAAAGGTCGATTTCTTGGGCGAGGACAGCTGCTTCGTCCTCGTTTTCGTGCCACTGGAGTGCGATCGCTCGCTGTTGCTCCAGATGGCGGAGGGATTGTTCTAAGCGGGTGACCAGGAAGAGGTCCGCTGCGTCAAGTCGGGATAGGATATAGAGGAAGCTCTCCTGTCTAGGTGAGGTATCCAGCTTTGCTTTTACTTTCGATGGATAACGATGTCATCCGTGTAGATGAGAACTTGATATCCAAGAACTTCAAGGATAATCTGTAGCACAAGCACCCAAAGGTAGCGCACGAGACGATACAAGAGGTGAAGGTCTTCCAGTCTGATTCTTTTACGCACACCGAACGGAGCTGTGGAATTCGTCGCGTTGCCGCTGTATTTCCAAGAGCAGGTCGAACAAGCACGTGAGGATGCGGACTTCTAGGTAAGAGTTTTGGTTTTCTGCCAACGCCTGAGATAGCGCGTTGACTGCTCGAGATAGGGTAGTGATACGTTCTTGAAGCCACGCTCTAGATTCGAGCAGACCAATAGCTTCGACCACGACGTCAAGTCCTGCGTGCGGTTCTTCTGGGATCTTCTCTGCCAGGCTTGGCAGCTGGTGCGTGCGTTTGTTTGGGTAGAGCTTCTAGCTTATGTTACGGTCTCTAGCGGGACCGTCGAGTTGAGATGAAGTCACGAGTTCAAGAGCAAGTCCTTGATTACCTTAGCAGTTGTGTCGCACAAATGCCAAAGCAAACAAAGCCTTATGAGGACGACTTAGGAGAGGAGATCAGACAAGGGAGGAGATAAGATAGCCAGCCAGCTACTTGTATTTGAGACGAGAGCTAGAAGTGGTACAGGAACTAAGCTAGAAGCTGGAGGATCTCTCCAGCTTCGGTCTGCTATTTAAGTGCTATCCCAAGGGACGCGTCAGCCCGACGCGTCACCTCCTTAGTAAGTAGTAGTAGCAGATTGATAAGTAAAAGTACATGTGAGTCAGAGATAGTTCACGCGTGAGTCAAAGGTGACGCGTTCCCCTGCCGGTTCTGCCGAATGGCTCCCAGCGGGAGGGGGAACCTGGGGAATCATGTGACCTCATGGTCACATGACAGGAAGGGTAGCAAAAAAGTGAACAAGTAAAAAGAAAGCAACCGGCTAACACACTCAGTCCGCACCGTGGCAGCGTTATTGACATCACGGCGACATTCAACTTGACATTCCCCTCGGACGGGAGCGCATTTCAAGTGCCTCAGAGAGCAGGCGACAAACTACCGAACTACGTTAAAGGCACAGCCTTTTGGAAGGAATCTCCAGATACACCAAGAAAGAACGCATACTTCGTACGACACGAAGGAACTGAATTTGCAGTCAAGAACATCCACGGATATTGGTACAATATCTACTGGTCCATCCCCAGTAACTCATACATAACTCGATACGACTGGCAAATCACTCGCAAAGAGCGAGACGAAGTCCAACTAGGAGATTGGACCCAAACCAACACATTCCAGAGAATACGCACTTCCCCTGTTGAGGAGAAGTTGACTACAGATACCCTCAGTGAGGAAGAACGAACCCCGACCACTGAATCCCCTGAAGGATCCAGGCAGACACATAGGAGCAGCCCAGAAATTACCGCTATCCTATTGGCCAGAGATATAGAAGCAAGTCTGCTTCTTGGCCCAAGCACATCGAATATCAAAGAAAGCATAGGACCTGAGCAAGAATTGCCAGACTTCCTGATCAAAGCACCAGAACCACACTTGTTCCCCTCGAGCAGCATGTCTACGATTCAGACAGCTATGACCGCTCCCCCGGCCATGCAACATCCCCTCACCGCACCTTTCCAGATTGGCAGCGCCACAATTTCTACCACTGTAACACACCCAGTTCAGCAGCAACCCCCTGTCCAGCAGGCAGGAGGTGGCAGTGGTGGTGGTGGCGCTCCAGGAGGAGGTGGCGGCGGAGGCGGTGGTGGTGGTGGAGGAGGCGGTGGACCACCAGCAGGTGGACAACCAGGCGGAGGACCCCCTGCGGGAGGTGGACCACCTGGAGGACCTCCCCCTGTCGCTGCGGCGGCACCTGCAGCAGCTGCTGCACCAGCACCCAATGGCAAGAGCCTACATGGAAGCCCACCACAGATGTTTGATGGGTCACGAAGCAAGAGCGATATCTTCATACAGGAATTCTCGCTATACAACCTGATTAACCGAAACCACGACGTCATGAGGTCGCCCTATAATCGGGTCCTCATGTGCCTGTCCTATATGAAAGGACCAAGAGTCAATGACTGGGTTGTTGCGCGCACGCAAGAAATCCATACCGACATGCTTGCTGGAGCACCAGATGATGAAGCTATATGGGAAAACTTCAAGAGGTTGTTCCTAGCAGCCTTCACAGACACCACGAAGAGGGAGGATGCCGTGCAGTGGCTCCTTAACCTAAAGATGGTCGGTGACGACCTCGACGGCTACATTGCCGCATTTGAACACCTTGCGCTCTCTGCTGGTTGGGAAAGGGACTCCCAAGGCACCATCTTTATATTCAAGAAGGGCCTCAGGCAGGGACTTGGACGTGCCATTATAGAATGAACTCAACCTCACCCAGTCACCTTCGACCAATGGGTTGATGCAGCACACAAACAGCATGCCACGTTTGTCGAAACGCGTGCTACTTATGGTACCAACTATAACACGCCCAATCCCACACGAGACAACAGAGGCAGGTGGAGACAAGCCCTTGGAGGCCAGAACAGAAACCAGCGACGCCACGATCCAGATGCCATGGATGTGGACGCCGCACAGATGACGCCATTCAATGATGATGAGCGCAAGAAACTGCGCGCAGAAGGAAGATGCTTCTTCTGCAAGGCACAAGGCCACATGTCACCCCAGTGTCCCAAGAAGAGGGACAAGCCGCACAGCGGCTACCAAGGACCCAGCAAGCCATGCAGCCAGACGACGGCGCGTGTTGCTGAGGTAGAAGAATCTGAGGCTGGCGATCCGGTGGAAGCAGCCTACCATACCCTGACTAACATGTCAAAGCAGGACAAGTCGAACCTATTGGACCGCATGATTGTCGATGACCAGGATTTTTGAAAGGCCCAAATCACACAGCCTTGATTAGGGCCTTAGCTATGCGAGTGGACTCTGTATATATCAGCACCAAGAACGCTCTGAATATACCAATTACGTTCAAAGACACTCGACAAACGGCTGAAGCACGAGCATTAATCGACAGCGGAGCAACGGAAAACTTCATCGACTACAGGACAGCAGTACACTGGCGCCTCCCCACAAAGAAACTCAAGGTCCCTCGACAAGTGATCAATGTCGATGGGACAGACAACGAAAGAGGAATGATCACCGATGCCTGTATTCTGCAGATCAGGCAGAACAAGAAACAGAAGCTACAGAAGTTCTATGTTATGAACTTAGGCAATGACAGGATCCTCCTGGGCTACCCCTGGCTCTGCGCGTTCAACCCAGATATTGACTGGGAGACAGGAACTGCTGGAGGACTGGTCCAATTTGAAACCGTGCCCTTCGCCTGGAAGCTATGGCTTGACAGGGAAAGGGGCCACGAAGAAGCAGCAAGCATTGTGCGAGCCAATATTGCGCGCACTAACTTTGTGCAAGAATGGGCTATAGAAGCCCACAAGAACAAACCGAAGAAGGATGTTCCTACACTCCCGAAAGAATACCAGCGACATGAAGTGGTATTTTCTGAAGAAGCAGCAAAGCGCTTCCCACCATCACAACCAGAAGATCATGGAATAAAGCTAAAGCCAGATGCGCCAGCTACCATCAATTGCAAAGTCTACCCACTGTCAAAGGTAGAAAAGGAAGCCACGCGAGAGTTCCTAGACGTCAATAAGGAACTGGGCTATATCGAAGAAGGGGATTCGCCATGGTCAACCCCTTGGTTCTTCACACACAAGAAAGACAGAGGCCTGCGGCCACTGCAGGACTACCGAGAAGTAAATAAGTGGACGATACGGGATGTCTATCCCATACCACGCATCGAGCAGATCCTTGAGGAACTAGAAGGGAAGGAGTTATTCACCGCCCTTGACATCCGCTGGGGCTACCACAATGTGAGGATCAGGATCAAACCTGAAGACAGGTGGAAGGCAGTGTTCAAGACCCCCTTCGGTCTCTACCTTCCCAATGTCATGTTTTTCGGTCTCACAAATTCGCCCGCTACGTTCCAAAGACTCATGGATCGAATATTTGCGCCCTTAAAGAGGAGGTACCCTGGCCTCCTATTCGTGTATATGGACAACATATTGATTGCCACACCAAATGACCTGGAGCTCCACCGAGAAGTGGTGCATGCAGTACTTGAACTGCTGAGAAAGGAATCCCTATTCCTTAAACTGTCAAAATGCCAATTCGAGAAGACGACAATTAACTATCTCAGCATCGTGGTGGAGCACGGCACGATCAAGATTGATCCTACGAAGCAAGACGGGCTGGCCGTGTGGCCACGAAGACTAACCTCAGTAAGGCAAGTGCGATCTACACTTGGAGTCTTCGGCTACCACCGTGCCTTCATCCCGGGCTACGCCCATATCACACGACCAATAAACGCGCTCCTAAAGAAAGGAATTCCTTTTGCGTGGACGGATGAATGCACAGACGCGATGGACAAGCTCATCTATGCTGTCACCAGCAACCCTGTTTTACAAAGGCCAGACTACGAGCGCCCCTTCTTCTTAGAAGTGGATGCGTCGCAGTACGCCACAGGCGTGATACTAGCGCAAAGAGACGAACGCGGCCGGCTGCGGCTGGTGGGGAATCTATCCCACTCATTCACTCCTGCGGAGCGAAACTACGATGTTCACGACCGAGAACTACTGGCGGTCGTGCGAGGGCTGAGAGGGTGGAGGCACATCCTCCTCTCTACACCATTCAAGATCACAGTATACACTGATCACGCCAACTTGCAATACTACCGGCACCCTCAACGCATCAATAGGAGGGTGGTGCGGTACCTTGGAGACATGGCGGACTATGATTTTGTGCTCATACACA
Source organism: Lactarius sp. MG50 (assembly GCA_003314065.1). Taxonomy (NCBI): domain Eukaryota; kingdom Fungi; phylum Basidiomycota; class Agaricomycetes; order Russulales; family Russulaceae; genus Lactarius; species Lactarius sp. MG50. Next base: position 5,988 of record QLOZ01001422.1, read on the forward strand.
AACCAGGAAAGAACAATCATGCAGACCACCTGTCTAGACGACCAGACTACGACGAAGGTGCAGAGGACAACATGGACATAACAGTCCTCCCAGAGAAGCTATTTGCGCGTGCCACTGACATCATTGACCTAGAAAGGGAAGTAGTGGATGCGCAACAAGAAGAAGAAGAGTTAATGAAAGCGCTGAAAAAGGGACATGTGCTGGACGAAGCCAGGAACCAATGGTACTATCGTGCGTGCCTGGTGGTCCCAGAAAGGAAAGAACTATTGCAAAAGATCTTAAAGCTATATCACGACCACGAGGCAGCAGGGCACCCTGGAATTGCAAATACCCTAAAAGCAATAGCACGCGAGTTCTGGTGGCCAACGATGAAGGCTTTTGTGGTCGCATACGTCAAAGGATGTGCGACATGCCAGTCTACCAAACTGAACACAGTGCGACCACGGCCACCAATCATGCCCATAGGCACAGAACAAGATGCCATTCCCTTCCACATGATCAGTTGGGATCTAATCACAGATCTCCCCAGCTCACAGGGGCACGATGCCATTCTCATGATCGTGGACCATGGATGTTTGAAAGCGGCAATCTTCCTGCCCTGTTCAAAAATGATCGACGCGCTGGGCATAGCACAACTCTATGCAGAACGCATCTTTCCATTCTACGGGGTACCTCGACGTGTTATATCAGACCATGATCTGAGGTTCACGGCCGCCATCATGAAAGAACTATGCACAATGTTGGGCGTATCACAGAACATCAGTACAGCATTCCACCCTCAGACAGACGGACAATCAGAGCGCGCGAACCAGCGCGTCGAACAGTACCTGAGGATTTACGGAAATACCGAACAGGATAACTGGATGCAGCTGTTACCTTTGGCCCAATTCGTGCACAACACCTGGACAAATGAAACGACAGGACGAACACCCTATGAGTTGCTCATAGGGCACACACCGACAATCCACGTGACCGATCATCAGACCAAGATACCAGCGCTCGAAGAGTGAAAAGGGTGGCTGGAGCGAACTCGTGCCTATGCCACCGCGGCGATCAAGAATGCACAGCGCTTACTTGTTCAGCGCTCAGAAAGAAGAAAGGGGCAGCGCCACTTCAAGGCACATGAAGAAGGCGACCTAGTTTGGCTAGAAGGAAGCAACCTGCGCCTAACTCACCCGATTGCGAAACTGGCGCCAAAGCGATATGGACCATTTAAAGTAATTGACATCATATCCCCCATAGTCTACCGCCTGGAACTGCCAAACCATTGGAAGATACACAACGTCTTCCATGCCTCGTTGCTTACACCTTATAAAGAAACTACGGAGTATGGGGAGAACTTCCCACAGCCAGCTCCAGATTTGGTAGAAGGAGAAGAAGAATACGAAGTAGAGCGCATCATGGACTCAAAGCGCGTGGGTCGATGGAAGAAACTGAAGTACCTCTTGGCTTGGAAAGGATATTCCAGGGCTCACGACAGCTGGGAAGCAGCTGAGGATGTACATGCACCAGACCTCGTCGCAGACTACCACAAGCGCAAACCTTCAGCAGTATGAACACTTAAAAGCGCGAAGGAAAGATGGAGAGCACTCATCTTCCCTGGTGAATGTACTCACTCAAGGAAGATTACCTGAGACCTCCCAACTACCGCACCTTCCGCTTCCTCACATCCCCACTTGCTACCACCTTTGTCCCTGGAGCCCGCATACACGACACCCGCCAAAGCATCCACGGACGCCTGCACAGTTGTTTCTGTGCCACAGACCTCTGCCCCTTCCATCGCTAATCCCCTCCGCATTAGAACCTTGAGCATGACAGATGGCCCACCGTCTGCCGGCATATCTGGTCTCGCCCCCTTTGCCTACGATGAACCCCACTATCCAGTGGGGCTCATATTTGTCAACCCCCTTAGAACCCCGCCTGGTTCACCGCCCTGGAGGACGGATGGTCGCACAGCCAGCGCCTCACAGGGCAACTCACTCCCCAGCACCCCACCACCGTCGCTCGAATCATCAAGCGTCGGCTCCGGCAACGATCCCGCCGTGCCACAGGCGCATGCGGCCTATGCCACAACCACCGATCAGGAGGCATGGGGACTCGCCCGTGCCTTTGACCAGGCCCTTGGCCTCCCGGCAGTTGCCGGTCCCTACGCGCTTCCTCAACCCAGAGAGGACTATAGTGGACTTGACGAGGGATGATTCGCCGGGCCCCTCAGCACTGCTGCCGCCCTATGCAACCCGGGGCGTACGATCTATGATGCGACCCCAGGCTTTTGGGAACCCGCACAACTCTTCGCAGCCCCCAGTATCCCCGACGGCCCCCTCGCTCCTTCAAGTAGTACTGCTGGTGAACAGCAGGGGGTACGTAACCAACATAGCAACGGCGCATGTCCCAGCGACGTCAGTCCTCCAGCACAGCGAAGGTGCCGTCGTGCTAAGGCAAGCGCTGGAGTGAAGAAATCGAAGAAGCCACGCCACAAATTGGCGTCATTCTATTGTGGGAGATGCCGCACCGATGGTGCGGACCACAAGTATGAGAACTGCCCCCTGTGGTGGGTCTGCGGCTTCTGTAACCAAAACGGGCACTGGGGCTTCAATTGTCCCACGCCACACCTCAAGTGCCAGGTCTACCGGTGCGGAGTCCACGTTGGGCACCAGTACATGGGCGCAGTCTGCCCCATGTCTGGTATCATGAAGAACCTGGACTTTGGATACGTGGAGGATGGGAGCGAGGTGGACTTGGAACGTGCAACCCTCATCTATGGTGAGGACTTGGACTGGGACTCTTTCCTTGAGCCGCTTTAGGGCTCCTTCTGCTTACTGTACAGCTACGGACTGGACTTAGCGAGTGATGGCACACCCGCCTAGAAGAGGGGGTGGTGTTACGGTTTCTTTCCCTTCTCTTTACTTGACACGCCATTCGGGCTCTGACCCGTGACCTGTACTGTCACATGATGTGATATCATGTGACGCGACTCGGACTTACCAGTTGTCATGTGACCATATGTCATGTGACACGATGACTCCTCGTGACTGCGACGCGACGCGACTTGTACAAGCGACTCATGGCAACTCCCTAAGAGTCGTCGCAACTGTACGCGACTGATAGTAGTGACTCTTGGTGAGCACTACTGACTCCTTGTTGACTCCTACCTACGACTCGTTATGACTAGGTAGGATAGTATAAAAGCAGTAGGAAGTTGAGCTGGAATCCCCAGTCTCAACTTCATCTCTAATACGAGTTGAATCCCTCCTGCAATCACTTGTGACTAAGCAACTTCCTATTCCTTTCATCTCTATCACCGCTCCGGCTTAGTCAGCCACATTGAAGCTTGACGCATGTGCTATAACATGTGTAACGTCACAGAAAGGCTCCTTTGCGAAGGACCTACCGGAACCAAGTACTCGGGCATCTCGGCCTCGGGCACCTCGGCCTTACTCGGGTTCCAACAAGATACACGTGACTATTCCCAGGGTCACGTGCCAAGTCAAGTCGACTTAGATCACGTGCAGCAGCCACTCGATCATGTGACACGAACGTGAGCTCGCTTTGAGCCATGGTCCCTCATAACCATGACATTGCCGATAGGAATGCGACCAGACGGAGCTTGTTCTTATCGTCACGTTGCTGCAGCACCGCTCCGATGGCGTACGCTGAGGCGTCGGTATCGACAATGAACGCCTTCTCGAACTGGGGTTGGTGTAGGATTGGTGCTGTGGTTACTGCTTTGATGAGGCTGTCGAAGGCTTCTTGGTGGGTTTCGTCCCAATAAAACTTCCCTCCTTTTGCACACCAGGCCACCAGGGCGTTGAGTGGGGCGGTGAGCATACTGAAACCGTGGATATACATGCGGTAGAAGTTCAGGAAGCCGAGCAGTGCTCGCACTTCCTTCAGGGTCGTTGGTCGCTTCCAGGCTTTGATGCCTGCAACTTTTACAGGGCCCATGGCGATGGATCCTTTGCTGATTATGACTCCTAGGTATTCGACAGAGTCCGATTCGAACTGGCACTTCTGGGGTTTTAGGAACAGGTCGTTGCGTCCTAATATCGATAGGACTTCATTCACGATGCGGCGGTGGAGAGGGATGTTGCTAGTGTTTTAAAGTCCGGTCCGGTCCGGTTTTCGGGCCTGATTGCCGTTGAACCGGAACCGGAACCGGTCAAAGGTAGACAAAAATTTTGTGAAAACCGGACCGAACTGACTGTGACCGGTCGATATCAGTTCAGTCTAAGCCTCAAAACCGGTCCAAATCAGTCTAAACCGGGACCGGTCAATGACCTGTTCAGATCAGTTTCATCTGCAGTTCAGACCGGTTTTCATCACGCATATATGGTATGAATGCACACAACTTCAAGACTATCATTCATTATTACTATTGCTAAGTGTACTGTACATATATGTAATGTAATGTAATGCCCTATGTGCCCTGCTGCTGCCACCGCCGCCGCCACCGCCATCGTCGCCGCCCCAGCCGTGGTGCTGCTGCTGCCCCCCCCGCGGTCGCTGTTGCTATCCTCGCCGCGGTCGCCATCGCCGTTGCTGCCCCCGCCGCGGTCGTCGTCGCTGCCCCAGCCGCGGTGGTGTTGCTGCCCCCGCCGCGGTCGCGGTTGCTGCCCCCGTCGCGGTCGTCGTCGCTGCCCCAGCCGCGGTGGTGTTGCTGCCCCCGCCGCGGTCGCGGTTGCTGTCCCCGTCGCGGTCGCGGTTGCTGCCCCCGTCGCGGTCACCGTTGCTTGCCCCGTCGCGGTCGCGGTTGCTGCCCCCGCCGCGGTCGCTGCTGCTGCTGCTCCCCCCTCTGCCGCCACCACTCTCGCTACTCCAGCTGCTGCGCCCGCTCCTGCTGCCGTCGTTGCTACTGATGACGGTGGTGATGACGATGCGGTGGCTGGTGGTGACGTGGGGTGACGATGCGGCGACGGTGGCGGTGACGTGGCGGCTGTCTCGTGGCGGCGAAAGAGAGCAAAGCCAGCCCCAGCCCGCATTTGCAAACGAGAAGGGGCGGCCATATACCTGTGAGTGATGAATTGTCAGCCAGTGACGAGAGACAAAAAAAAAAACAGAGGGGCAGCCCTTGTTGTCGCAGGTGCCGCTGGCGCAGGTGCCGCCGCCGTTGCTGGTACCGCCGGTGCTGGTGCCAGTGCCGCCGCCGTGTTGCTGTTGCTTGTCAGAGAGGGAAACACCCCATGCTCGCATCTGCGAGCGAGGGGTGTTGGCGACGTGGCGGTGACGGCAACGCGTCGTCAATGTCAATGTACCTGGGTGTTGTTGTTAGTTAGTAAGGGTGATACAAACCAAAAAAAAAAAGATAGCTTACCAAGAGCGCAGCGTCAAGTGTCGTAGGCGAAGGAGCGAGGGAGCGGTGAGTGAGGGTTCCCCAAAAGGCCGGTTCAACCCGGTTATGACCGGTTTTGGCCGGTTCTTACTCTACAAGGAAATAGGTAGAACCGCAGACCGGACCGCACCCCAAATCGGGAAAACCGTGACCGACGGTCCGGTTCTCACCGGTCAGAGTTCGGTCCGGTCCCCGGTTTTTTTCCGGTCCATAGGACCGGACCTTAAAACACTAGATGTTGCGAGGGGTGTGGATCAGGATATTGTCCATGTAGATGGTGATGTATCCCTCGTTGATCAATTCGCGGAATAGGCAGTTCATCATGGATTGGAAGGTGGCTGGCGCATTAGTGAGCCCAAAGAACATGACTATGGGCTCAAAGAGCCCTCGGTTAGTCTTGAACGCTGCCTTCCATTGGTCGCCGTCTTTGATACAGATGTTATTGTAGCCCCATCAGATGTTGAGTTTCATGAATAGTGCGGATGGTTGTCCATTCACACGTGTGAGTCGATCCATGAGTTCGTGGATGAGAGGGAGTGGCGTCGTATCGCGTGTGGTCCAGGTATTGAGTTTGTGATAATCCTGGACGGGTCTAAGGTTGCCGTTCTTCTTCTTGATGAAGAAGAAGGGGAATGCATAAGGAGATTTCGAGGTGCGGATATAACCTTTTGCAAGGTTCTCGTCGATGAATTTCTGTAGGGCGATATCTTCTGACAGTGTATGTTACGCGTAGTCCTCACGCGTATCGTAGTTGGACAATAAGTCCAAGGATCAGGGGTTTAGAAGGAAGGAAAGAGGAGTAGACGCTTCGTACAGGACTAGTATTGCTTCAGAAGAACAAGCTTAGAGTCAACTACATAGTGAAGTCCTCTTTATATGTATATCGGCACATGGGAGTTAGTCACCACAAACAGTATGTATCACAAGTCTCGGAATGCAGTCGCTATCCCTCAACCTAATCATACAATGGAAGTATAGGAAAAGAAATGGAGGGAAAGAAAACGGTAACAGTGTAAGGGGATAGACTTTGCAGTCTAGTGTCTGTGGGGCATCTGGCTTCAGCTCAATCGCATGGTCCCAGGGCCGAGGACCTGGGAACCTTTGCGACGCTTCTTCGCTGAAGACGCAGGCATGTGCGTGATACTGTGGAGGGACGATCTCGTCCCATCATCATTCCGTCTTGTCCGTCGCTTGCTCTGCCAATTGCTGTGCTACTGTAGTCTTGGTGATGCAAACAAAGAGTTGGTCCCCCTCTTCCCAGAAGGGTTCATTGTGGACTTCTGCAGTGGACATGCCTGCGACTTTGGTGGAGGATCTGGGTGCGTCAGACGCAGCTCCTATCGTTCGCAAGACTATGCTGGTGGGTAGGGTGGCATTCTTCCAGTCTGGTAGTGGGTTTGCAGCCGCAAACCAGGGGTAGCCAAGGATGACGTGATCTTCGTCCATGTTTGCTATGTAGAAGCGTAGGACGTGCGGTGTATGGCCAGTCATCACTTCTAAGTCCGTGTAGTGCGTGATATCCCCCCTGGAGTTGAGGGAGCCGTTGGCATTCTTTAGTCGTTTCGGGGTTCTCAGGAGCCTTCGTCCTAATTTGTGTTTATCAATGAATTGTTGGCTAACAAAGCATTCAGTGGCCCCGCAGTCGAGGAAGGCGAGGAGGTCGGCTTTCATTTGTGCAGTGTGGAAAGACACTGCTATGCGCATGGAGTTTAGGCAGGGGAGGAACATGTCCTGGTTGAACTTGGCTGCTGCGCAAAGGGCGTGATGGTCTTCGTCATTGAGTCCCCTGATATAAGCGAGGAGCTCTGCTTGCGTCGCCTTGTGTTTCCTGGATTCACTCCTGGAAAGAGAGGCTGCGAGGTGTGTGGGGGTCTCTATGATTTTCTCTGGGCAATGTCGTTGTATGTGCCCATGTCCATTGCACAGGAAACATCTTCCTTGTGCGCGTTGTCGATCTTTGTGGATTGCGATGCGGTCGATCTGCATCGGTTTGGATTCTGGCATTGTCGTGCATGTGAGCGCTGGGGTGTCGATAGGAGGTGATGGAACGCGAGGGTGTTTCTCCTCCCATAGTGCTTGTTTGTGCGGTTTGAGGGCCGTGATAATGGCCTGTCGTCGTCGACTGGACAACTTCCATGCGTCCCAAGTCTGTGGTTCGTCGTAATTTGTGCAGGCCTCGAGGAGTCATAGGGTTAATCCCCTTTTGAACTTCTCAAGTACTGCTGGGTCATCTTCGTGGCACAGTGCTTTGCGAGCGAGCTCTGCGAAGCGTGTGATGTATTTGTCGATGTCGTCGTGGGTCATGGTGAGGTTGTCGAGTTGCGCTGCTGCATGATAAGGTTCATTGGTGTCAAACCAGTCCTGTGTGAGCTGGTTCTCGAAATCATCCCATTCGGGGTCAGGGTTGGTCATGAGCCACTCTTCTTGGGCTCATTTCCATTCTGCGGTGGCTGGGCCTTGAATGTAGGTTAGGGCGTGTGCGATTCGGGTTGCTTCGTTGACGATAATTGGGTGTTCTCCATTCAGGTACTGATAGAGTTTCAGTTCATGAATGAAGGCATCGGTGGTCGTGCGATCACCCCTAAAGGTGGATGGCTCCCAGCCCTCCAACCAGAGGTCTTCTCCTTGCGGTTGGGGTGCTAAGGGAATGTTCTGGGGTGCGTTCGGTGGGTTTGGTCCAGGGGGTCCGTACCCTGGTGGGAATACCGCCACAGGGGTCTGTGGTGTGTGCATGCTGTCATTAATGGTGGGGAGTACTCCCATCGCCATTTTCGGTTTATCGGTCGGTGTCGTGGAGCGATTGATAAGGGCTCCTAAATCTGGGATCGGGTGATTTGTATCTTTCAATCGATGGTAGTCACGTGATTTTCGGTCGGTCAGATCTCTCGCGATTAGGCGATCAGTGTGGGGTGTGTCGATGTCTCTAGGGTTTTCAAGCTTGCCCTATGGTGTCGGTTGTTCGGGGGTTCGAGAGGCTTGTTCTAATGTTACGCCTGAGTCCTGGGCGTATCGTATCGGTCAGTTGCTGAGTCAGGTCTCGACTCAGACACTGCAGGTCTCGGGCTTGAGACTAAATGCAGTGGCGGTCCCCTTAGGTGTGCAGCCCAGTGGCAGGGGTTCACAAGGGGAATTCAAAGTCAGGCAATCAGCCTGAGGATCTGAGGGTGTACAAGATGAGAGGAAAGCCGGTTAGCCACCAAGGGCCAGAGCGGAGCTCAGTATTGGTACAAAGAGAACAAGCCTAGGGGATACAAGCTACTCTAGGTGGTCTTATATAGGTAATGGAGTGTGAGAACGAGATGCCAAGTCTGGTCACGTGAGTCTGTAGTGCGTACGAGTCGAGAGTTCGAAGCAGTCATAGGGCAAAGGGAAAAGAGCGAGAAGTAGGTAGGCATAGTGGGTAAAATCGTAACATGCTCAGTGGAGGGTAGGGGAAAGATGCGGAGTTGGTGGGTGGCAAACGGGATAACTACATGATAACTTAGAACTTGGAGGGAGGGACGCGGTAACAAAGGTGATAACTATTTAATAACCCCACATTTTGCAAGACAACTAATATCTGAATAATTTCATTTTGACTTAACTATGAACCCCGCTGTCAAATCTTGGAAGTCCGCAATTATCTGTGTAAATGTCAAGGGCCTATCGTTTTGAAAACCACTGTAATAGTTAGGTTATGTACTACAGCAGGGTCCAGGAGCAGTCACAGCAAGGTGAAAAAAAGTTCATTCCACTTCACCCGCACTCCAGAGGATGTGTCAGTGGGCTACAGTAACTTGTCTGGCATCGTCCCTTCCATTGTCCGTCCCCAGCGTGCATCTCCATTCAGCCGGAGGCCCTGCCTCTAGTGTCGCAACATGTCATGCCCTCTGTGTGCACCCCCATGTTGTCCTCTGGCACCCACCACTGTACCAGTTCGGTCAATGGGGACTCCAGCAATGCCCAGCATGTGGTCCTATTGTCATCTGGCCCTCATGCGCCCAGTTGTTGGAGTGGACATTAAGCATTCTCCCTGCCTCCTCCCAGTGACCCAAGTGCAAGTAGCTATCCAAGTAATATGCATCCATCTGAGTCCTTCTCACTCTCACTTCTGCAGAGATACAAAACAACCAACACCATGATTACCTAACTCCTGATAGCATCAGCATCCCGCTACTGTACATCAGCAAAAGGTCCATCACACTTGATGTGTACTTGATGTGACTTGATGCATGTCAAGGCAAAATCAAGCTGAGGACATGGCTTATTGAGCTTGATTTTGTCTTGACTCAAAATCAACTTGAAATGTACTTTACTGCTGCCTTTAGACTCCTTATAACCCTCTTGATTTCTGATTGGCCCAGGTACTTTTGGGCTGACCTGAACCTATCATAGGGTCTGGTTTATACTAGGGTTTAATTTCACACACCTGTAAACCATGATTCACACGGCACTGTTGGAACCCATTTCCTTTTATTAAAGGTCTATATACATTAAATATATGTAGATCTAGCTACAGAAATGGAAATACAAAGGCCATCCCCCGCCACTGCTGCCGCCGCGGCCATCCCCTGCCGCCGCTTCCCCCACTACCGCCGCCACGGCCATGCTGCTTCTGCGGGCGTCGCTGCCGCGGCCGGTGCCGGTCTCATCGCCATTGCAGCTGCGGCCATGTTGCTGCCACTGGTGTTGGTGCCGCCGCCGCTGGTGTCGGATGCTGGTGCTGGTCTGTGGTATCTCACCACTAGTACCTGCAAAACAAGGATAGTTAGTTATAGTTGTATGTATGACTTACTTTAAATCTTGTATTGAAGGGACGAAGCCCTTCCGCTCGCGTTTGAAGTGAGGGAAGGGAGGCGGCCAAGGTGCCCCTCCACTCGCATTTGGGTCAGCGGAGGGGACAGCGGCGGTGGTAGGGGCCCGCGCTGAGAGAACAACCCCTCCGCTCGTGTTTGAGGCGAAGGAAGGGGTGGCGGTGATTGTACTAGGAGGGAGCCCCTCCGCTCGCGTTTGAAGCAAGGGAGGGGATGGTGACAAGGAAGAAGCCGCAGAGGGGATGGTGGTGGTGGTAGGGGCCCAGGCTGAGAGTCGCCGGCACGCAGGGGCGTTGCCCACTGCACCTATTCATCAGGGGGAGGGCCGCCGGTGCATTGACGGTCGGGCACGCGAATACACACAGGAGCGCAGGGGCGTTGCCCACTACCCCTGCCTGTCAGGGGGAGGGCCACCGGCGTGCGCGTTGGGACTGGGGAGTCGAATACGCGTCAGCGCGCGGGGGCGTTGCACACTGCGCCTGCTCATCGGAGGGCCAGCGCGTTGACGGGGGCGGCGACAGGGGCGGCGGGAGTGGTCAGGGCGTCATGGAGACGTGCGCCGGCGAGGGTAGCGAAGCGGTCGAGGTGTGGTGGTGTCGCTGGTGCTGGTGCTGCGCCGTTGCTGGTGCCGTGGCTGCCATGGTGGTGCTGCTGCTGTTACCGGTGTCGCCACCGTCGCTGGTGTCGCCGGTCCCGGTGCTGCTGCCGCCGCCATCGCTGGTATCGCTGGTCCCGGTGCTGCTGCTGCCGCTGTTGCTGCTGCTGGCGCCATTGCTGCTGCTGGCGCCATTGCTGCTGCTGGCACCGTTGCTGCTGCTGGCGCCGCCGTGCTGCTGGCACTGCCTTTGCACCCACTGCTAGTAGTGGTGCTGGCCTGTGGTATCTCACCACCAATACCTGCAAAACAGAAAATATCAGTGGTAGTTATATGAATAACTTACTTTAAACCCTGGAGTGAAAGTGATGAAGTCCCTCCGCTCGCGTTTGGGGCAGCGGAGGGGATGGTGGCAGTGGTAAGGGGCCCGCAGCTGAGAGAACGCTACTAATGTTCAAGTTGACGTGACTCACGTGAGCCACATCAACTGCTTTGTTGGCAGCCAAGCGGATGCAAACAAGCATATGCAAACAGCCAACAAATAAGGTCCAAATATATTAATAATAATTTTTTAATAGCTTAACATTATTAATTAGTTTGTAAAAAGGACTAGTCTCAACTGGTTTTGATTGGTCTTGTTAAGTAGTAAGAATGTGAAAATTATCCTAAGTTCACAAACTTCCAAGGCCAAATCAAGGCCAAAAAATCATCTTGACTAGCTTGGGTGACCTTATCAGTCTTTATGATGACTTGGTCACTGTCAAGTGTGTCAAGTTGCCAGGACCTTTTGCTGATGTACCCTTTTCCCACCACAATCATTGGGCAGTTGCAAAAGATACAGTAGAATAGCTTAAAGCAGGTAACGCCGGAAAGCCTCTGGGAGTCTGGGGCTGAAGCATTGTCTCAGGTCTCGGACTAGGGCATCACACATGTCACATATGACAAATCTGTGACCTCTATATGGTATCGCATAGATGTCGAACTACATTGACTTTAGGGCCTATTTTTCATTATGCAGTATGAGATAGTCAACTGTACTGCAAAAATTACTACTTACCAGACGTGCTAGCCGGTCAAGAATCAATCTCCGCCAGATCTTCCCGCCCCTTCAAATTCCCACCACCAAGCCTGAAAGAAGAATGCTTGCTGCTGTACCACAGATGCGAACAGTCTCGTTTAACAAGGCTGGTTTCAGGTATTAGAGTCTGATGTGGAATAATACTTGTGCGAGAGAAACTCTCGAGTCTGGTCGGGGTCGTGGTCATCGGTCACTGGATGGTCGCACTGCCTTCCAGCGGTCCTGTATATGTAAGTTATATGTATCACTATCGGGCCGCCCATCACCATGAGTGAAGTGGCTGTGGGCAAGGCTGGGCAGTGGTTGCGCGCCCTCTCACTCCCCTCTTCCCCCCATCACCCTAATGTCTTCAGCCGGCAACGCAACCACTCCGTCTCCCAACTTCCAAACAATTCTTACTGATGCCTTAGCAAAGTACACTAAACAGATGGGAAAAGATCTCCTTAACGAACCCCTCGCCGCCACGATCCAAGGCTGCAACTCCTCCAATGAGATCCTTGGTGTATTCCGAGAGCAAGCCCAAGCGTTTCAACAGTTCAGGAACGGGGATTCAAGATTGTTCAAGTGGCTTAGACCTATAGTTAATGTCTTACATGCTCTCGCCACCAATGCCACCCTTAGTGCGGGTGTCAGTCTTGTAAGTCCAACCACTCTCGTTATCTCTCCACGACAATACTTTAACTCCCGTCCTTTAGGTATTTCCGCCCACACAGGCGATCTTTTCCGGCATTGGTGTACTTGTAAATGTTTGTATCTCCTTCGCTATATCCCGCCAGCTGCTTATTATATCTGAATTCTACTAGACGGCCAAGTTTGTCAGCGCAAGTTACGATGCCCTCATCGATCTCTTCGAGTGCATCGAGAATTTCCTCAGCCGACTCAACATTTATTCTGACATCCCATCCACTCCCGCGATGACTGAAATTCTAGTCAAGATAATGGCCGAACTACTGGCTGTTCTTGCCCTCGCGACCAAACAGATACAATGGGGACGATTCAGTAAGTTCATCCTTTTCAGCAACTATGAGGGCTCAGAGGACGATTGCTTACGGCTCGCCTCCCCACAGAGAAATATGCAAAGAAGCTACTGGGGGAAAATGAGATTGAAGCTGTGCTGCAGAGGCTTGATAGGCTTACCCTGGAGGAGTCGCAGGCGACTGTTGCACAGACTCTGGATGTCGTCTACAGTCTTGTCAACAATATGGCAGTGGTCATGGAAGGTGTGCTTGGCTTGTTGTTGCTACGCGTGGTACTAAACATTTTTTTGCTAAGATGGCAAGGCGTCGACGCAGGACATACGAGAAGCTCTAGGTACTTCTGATTGACAGGCGTGAAGTAGTCTCGTTGTTGACTGTGGCTGCTAGTCCTCATGCAACAAGCTGCACAGAAAATAAATAAAATGAATCGTTCGTAGTTTCATAACATCCCCGCAATTTGACATTGATACTGAAAGACCATCTCAGGCGACCAGGTACAAGAGAACATTCGACGTTGGCTATCCCCTCCAGACCCATCGACAAACCATAATATTTCTTGTAAATCCCATCACAGCAGAACAGCCACGTGGTTTATCCATGGCAACACGTTCAAAGAATGGAAAATGACAGGTTCGCTTTTGTGGGTCCACAGCAACCGTAGGTATATCTCGCCTTTATGGGCCTTGCTACAGCTAATACCAACGGTTTCCTGTGTTGTAGCTGGCTCTGGAAAGAGTGTTTTGTGGTATGTGTTGGTGCGACTGTTCTCTGAGTCGTATACTCACATTTTTGAAAAGCTCAATGATCATTCAAGATGTTCAAGACTTGCGCGAAGCTGGGCTGGCCACAGTCGCGTACTTCTATTTTAACTTCGGGGACACTGCAAAGCAGGATGCATGCGGCTTGCTGTCTTCCCTTCTTATCCAACTCTGCGTACAATCCAATTCTTTCTGCGATATTCTCTCTGCCATCTATTCAAAACACGATCGTGGTTTCCGACAGCCAAGCGAGGACGTACTTCTGCAATGTCTAAAGGAGATGCTCGCTGTTCCACGACAAGCTCCACTCTACATTGTCATAGATGCACTCGACGAGTGCCCGAACCCTTCCAGGTTGACTTCACCGCGGAAAGAGGTCCTCAAGATCATGCAGGAGCTCGTCAAATTGCACCTCCCACATCTTCATCTATCTATCACTAGTCGTCCTGAGGCAGACATCCAAGCCGTTCTCGGGCCCTTATCAACTCACCATATGTCTCTCCATGACCAAACTGGACAAGCTCAGGATATTGCGACATATGTAAATTCTGTTGTTCTTTCGCACCCAACGATGCGGGAGTGGCCAGACGATGTTCAGGAATTGGTTGTCAATACACTCAAGAGAACTGGTGGTGGGATGTAGGCCGTGATTATCATGATGCTTCGTAATGCTTGCTCACGCAATGATGTAGGTTTCGATGGGCTTATTGCCAACTGGAAATGCTGTGTGAGTGTCCTCTGCAGGAAATTGAAGGGGCTTTGAAAGAATTGCCCGAGACGCTGGATGGGACATACCAATGCATATTGCAGAACATCAATAAGAAGAAACGGGAATATGCCCATTGCATGTTCCAGTGCCTTGCGGTATCCATTCGCCCACTTCATGTCGAGGAGCTTGCGGAGATTTTTGCTGTCAAGGTCAATGTGGAAATGACTGGGATCCCCGAATTCAATGCGGGTTGGCGCTACAAAAATGCAGAGGATGCCGTTCGATCTGCGTGTTCCACTTTAATCACTATTGTCGACGTTCGCGGTTCAAGAGTGGTGCAGTTTTCCCACTTTTCCGTGAAGGAGTACCTGATGTCACCTCGCCTCGCAAACTGCAATGATGTTTCCAACTTTCATATTCGCCTACAGCCTGCACATACATTTCTTGCGCAGGCTTGTCTCTGCACCCTGCTTCAGCTAGATGGCCGCATCGACGAGACACGGATTGGGGAGTTCCCCCTAGCTACCTATGCCGCGCGGCACTGGATTAAACATGCCCAGTTCGAGAATGTATCATCACATATCCGAGACGGGATGTGTTGTCTCTTTGACAGGGACAGACCACACTTCGCAGCCTGGATCTGGGTGTATGATATCGATCGTCCTTCGGAATTATACATGTCCTCCACTCGCCCAGAGCAACCCAAGGCACACCCTTTGTATTATGTTGCGTTATGCGGTTTCCATAATATAGCACAACAACTCGTCAGCACACATCCACAAGACGTCCATGCCAGGGGCAGGATCCGCATGACTCCTCTTCACGCGGCCCTGCACAATGGACATGTGGAGGTGGCACTATTCCTACTGGATCACGGGGCCGACGTGAATGCTCGAGACAATGAGAATGCAACTCCGTTACACCTAGCATCGCACCATGGAGACACCATGGTCATGAGATCACTAATTGACCGTGGTGCAGATCCAAACACAGAGGACTGGAGGAAGCTGACGCCACTGCTTATAGCCTCACAACATGGAAGACTGAAGGCTGCCCGGCTACTATTGGAGCACGGTGCCGACATGAATCACCGGGATGAGATTAGTTGGAGTCCCCTCGAGCGAGCATCGTGGGAGGGGCATTACAACATTACCCGGTTATTACTTGACCATGGCGCGAATCCCAATGGGCCGGACAAGGACGGCTGTACTCCGTTGCACCTCGTGTTAGGAAATGGACATGCGGAGGTTGCACAACTGTTGCTTGACCGTGGTGCCGGCATGAACGCACAGAGGGCGGATCTCCAGACTCCGTTGCATAGGGCGGCATATCGGGGACGACGACACGAGATATACGCACGCACAAGCAGAACCTACAATACATTATAACCTAACCCACGCACCCTCCCTGTAATGAATGACGCGAGCGCGCAAGAACGGCGCTCTCGCAACATCAAGTTTATGGGAGCGGAAGACACGAGGAAGGTACCCGAGACGCGGAATGAAGGCCTTCACCCGACCACACTCAACGCAAGGCCTGCCCCCTCCCCTGCGCGAATAGATTCGCGTGAAAATTCTACTGAAGCTCTATGATACGCCACAACAGTCCACACACGGGCACGGGAGAAGGATTATTGCCGTTTGCAGAAAAGCTGGCGGTGGCGCAAATATTGATAATTTTGACACATATTTTTGTGCAGGCTGTAACTCACAAACTACTGGATGAAACCACTAACATGTATAGAGTTTTTTGATCCTCTAATTTGGGGCTAGATAGCCCCATTGTCCATTTTGAGATTGGTTGAGAAATAAATGAATTAAAGCCAAATTGGCTTGAAAACACATTGGCAGGCTGTAGCACCACAACACAAACATAATTCTAAGTTCTAAAAGCTGTTACAGACTTGGGTACATGCTATGCAGTGAGCCCCAGCAAAATAGAAGTGGTCTAACCACAGGAATTGGGTCATTATGAATAAGGAAATAGACAGGTTTTGAACCTGCATGAGTCATGAGTATGGGTAGATACTGACATGCATATGGGTACTGGAACACATTCGGATTCCCATTCGCTTTCAAACAAGCCTAAGAACAGTCAAAACGGTTGAGAAATGGTGGAGATATGGTCAAATTGATTATATTCACCGTTTTCATCAGATCTCAGTCAAAACTCAACCAATTTAGCTGTTCTTGGGCTTGTTTGAAAGAGAATGGGAATCCGAATGTGTTCCAGTACCCATATGCATGTCAGTATCTACCCATACTCATGACTCATGCAGGTTCAAAACCTGTCTATTTCCTTATTCATAATGACCCAATTCCTGTGGTTAGACCACTTCTATTTTGCTGGGGCTCACTGCATAGCATGTACCCAAGTCTGTAACAGCTTTTAGAACTTAGAATTATGTTTGTGTTGTGGTGCTACAGCCTGCCAATGTGTTTTCAAGCCAATTTGGCTTTAATTCATTTATTTCTCAACCAATCTCAAAATGGACAATGGGGCTATCTAGCCCCAAATTAGAGGATCAAAAAACTCTATACATGTTAGTGGTTTCATCCAGTAGTTTGTGAGTTACAGCCTGCACAAAAATATGTGTCAAAATTATCAATATTTGCGCCACCGCCAGCTTTTCTGCAAACGGCAATAAATGAATACTATTTAGAAGCTACTACATATTTTTTTGAATCCCAAAGTGATGTGGTAAGATATGTGTGAGCAAATCTAATGGGTGGGACGAAAATCCGCAACTTGAATCTGTCATGAATTCGACTCACGTCCCGAGATCTGTTTGCATTGCGTCGCATGATCTCGCATCGCTGCCATTGCATCAAGCCATTCCGGGCGGAGATACCTGTCCGATTGCCTCAATATTTGGCATGGAGATGTAATTATATGTTGATCCCCAACGTATCAAAACAGATTTCTCTTGTGTCAAGGAACATCCATGGCATATATACTAGTATCGAATGACAAAAATCCCGAGGGCAATATCCCTCGTTATTTCATGCAAAAGTCGATTTTGTAACTCTAGGTCATTTTGCAAGTCGATACACGTGATAGTAGTGCTACAGGACCGACTCGGAAAGGTCCCTTGGGATAGTCCGAGAAACGACGTGAGAGAGGTCACAGTCTCACCTGTGAGGACTGGGAAATACTTGCGAATCGATTTAAGAACCAACCAAAGCTGGAATAACAGAATAAACAGATGAATGTATGACAGGACTGACTTGTTGATTTGGTGATCAAGCCTAACACGCGAGAAATGCCCAGGCGATCTTCTTGTGTAAATAGCCGCACGCATGACCTCTGATGAGAATGCGACTAGCATGTGGGCGGTGAGGCGGCATGTATCCAAAACCATCTTGTTCAGTGTTTCAGATTGGCGATCAGACTAGGTGAGCGTGAGACGAGGTAAACGAGAACATACATCACAGATGTTGGGCAATCTCTTGCTTGGAAGAGAATCGTTTGCCGAGCTGGGGTGGCATACCAGGGTAGTGTTGCTGTGGCTAAGCCGATGTTTTTTTCTATC
>QLOZ01001425.1:0-15077 GCA_003314065.1 Lactarius sp. MG50
GAGGAGCACACTGAACGAAGTCAAGAAAGAGTAGGAGGAACGCGTCAAAAGGCAGCAGAGAGCAGAGCGGGGCAGGACGACTCACCCTGGACGAGACAGACATCATCGTGCACCTGTGCGAGCGCGAATTTTCGTGGTGTGATAGCAAGGGATGGTGACGGAGAGGACGAGGACGATGATGACGAAGGGGAAGGGGGCAGTGACGCGTGCACCACAGTAGCCATGGAGTTGGATATCATTCAGGCTAGGGACGGGACTTTTATGAAAAAGGGGAGCTAGGAAGGAAAAGGGCCCTGAGAACGTTGACCAGGTGCCCTTTGTAAGGGTCCGGCTTATATAGGGAAAGATTAGGATGGGATGGGTGCCAGTGTCAGTATGTCATGGAACACGCGCTTAGGAGCAGCGCCCTTCTCGAGCGCAGCCACCTTATCATAAGCACCACCAGTTCTCCATGCAAAAAAAAACTGGACAGCAGGCTTGGTCATTAGACCACAGCATAACCCAAATACCGAAGGGTTTCCGTGTTGAACCAAAAATGGCGGGATCGGAGTGTCTGGTTCCATCGCCCGATGGGCCGATGTAACCCAACGGGTTCGCCTTGTCACCATCCAGTTGGCGCCGATATCGACACCGATTTCAAATATACGATACGCCGCGTCCCGCGCCCTACCTAAACACCCCAGGGCGGCTAGGGTGCTCATCCACGCACATTTTCACAATCTGTGAGGGGGGCCTTCTAGGCGTGGTGGGTCCACAGGGGACAAATTGCAGATCATGTTTAATTCCCCCCCAAAAAAGGATGTGAAAACGAACTGTAGCAACGGTTCCCGCCGACCACGCGATCGAGAATGCACAAAGTGAGGCGGGTGCTAGTCTTCACAAATGTGTACACTAAGGACGCCATCTACAAGCCGTTGCCTCTGGCTGACAGAAGCAGCGGGCAATATCGGAACATTAGCCGATAAATTTTAATCTGGACCAAAAACACGAGTTGACAAAACTTGATATGAACTAGATACCCGCCCCACGCCTTGCCCTGGCTCTCTGTGTGCCTTGTCGCTTGCACCAAATAAAATCAGATACGGGCACGTGTTTAACTGACGGTGGGCGATGCCACTCAGTCTCACACAGGTGGGGTGTGACGTGAGGTAGCCAGGATTCTGAATCCTGCCTTCCGTTCTCCGAGTGATTGGGCACTCAAAGGAGAACCACAATTATGGGGACGCTGCTGCCCGACTAGCCGATGAACAGCAGCACGACGGAGATAAGCTGGATGCTATGCGGGGACGTCCGGATAGCGCCTAGATGTCAATTTCGGAGCGTGCCATTCCCTCGTGCGATGAGCGTGGTGATGGCCTCTACTGTAGTTCGCTAATAGTCAAATTTTCAGTACATTTGTGCTATGTGTGACACGTTCCTTCAAAAATAAGGCCGACAGGGCCCTGTGTTGACTGGAAGATACTTGCGGGATGTGTCATCATCCTCTCGTCTTCGGCGGATCCCGAGAAGACCTGGGGCCTGCTCCGAGGACCACCGTGACAGTAGGGGGTAGTACAGTGTATAAGCCGAAAGGATATACGATATCATACCTCACTGCGTTGGCAACGTTCTGTAATGAGGGGCATTACGTTGCTGTGCGGTACTGCACTTGATAGAATCACAAACTCCACAAGAGCTTTACGAAACGACCATCTTTGGTGTTTGCAAAGGAGAATCCAGGAGTTGCAACTTCCCGTTCTCACATTCCACACCAAACCAAGCGGGGCCTTGCTGACGTGTATGTGCGAGAAAGCGAGAGATGAAATGAGACGGTCGCTTTGGTATGATGATTTCTAATCAAGTCGACCGAAAAACATTTCGCGATGACTCAGCTGACTAGTCATGTGCCAGTCCAAGTTCTATAAGAAGCTCAATCATCCGCATTTAGCCCATGTAAGGTTCCTCATCGTATCCACCCACCTTCTCGCTTCGAACTGTTGTTTCTGTAAGGTATCAACGGCGGGAAAACTATACAAGGGGCTAGTCTGCTGTTCGCACCACCAGCAAGCCGGAGCCTTCCAGGTAAGCCGAGGATATGTCACTATTCTCCTCAGGGGAGAGCTACATTCGAATACAAATGGGGAGTTTGAAGTGCCGACGAGGAATGGAACTATCATGCATGATCCTCTGTAATGTAAGTAAGATTTGGATGGGCTTTCGAAGGGGTGTTGGTGCAAGCAGCTCGGAGGGTGATTCTCTGAGCCCGAGTCACCGCTGTAGTTGTAAGAAGCAGTGCACACTGCACACAAGCCAGGCTCCATATCAGGGAGCAGCCACGTCTAAGGCAGCGCTAATACAGGAGTCGCACGGACCTTGAGGATCACGAGTCCATCATGGTCGTCTGTAATCTCGCCCGACTGTCGCCGAGACTGAGCCCCAATCCAATCGCTTTGTCTCATTCATTTGAAAGTGAATGTCAAATTTGGGAGACGCCACTTTTTGGCATTAGACAATACAGTACCGTGAATATGGAATCCAAAGCAGGGACAGGTGAACGTGAACATAACTTCTTCAAAGGAGTTGCGGAGTTGCCTTGCTGTTGATATGCTGTTTGTGTGCAGAATTGGGTCCGAGCCCGGCCGAATTCCGCCAGATCCGACCCTGACGGTCGATTCCAGCACCAGGTTGTGTGAGGACGGCAATACAACAGAACCCCAAACATGTCTCAGGCTGTCTATACCTCCGCATTTACTTTACAACAACCCGCGACCTAGGTTCCTGACCCTATCGGGCCCATCCGGATCATTTGTATGTAGCAGTTGGCATGCTCAGAGCGAGGCCGGTGGTCGAACCTTCCAGCTCCACTCTTCTCGTAAGCTGTCATTTTTGGGCTGCTCACTACCGCCGCATTCTGTTCATGAGGGAGGTGGTTCATTCTGACCATTGAATCTAGCTCTCCGTGAGCCTCCAGTGGTTGTCCGACTAATACTCGCCAAGGAGCTACAGTGACAGTGCAGTCCAAGGCGATAGCTATTTCCGTCTGGCCATGGGATATCGTTGTCCTCGTTGCTCCCCATTCTGTGTGATTACAGATTACAGATTACATTAAGG
Source organism: Lactarius sp. MG50 (assembly GCA_003314065.1). NCBI lineage: Eukaryota > Fungi > Basidiomycota > Agaricomycetes > Russulales > Russulaceae > Lactarius > Lactarius sp. MG50. Next base: position 3,091 of record QLOZ01001425.1, read on the forward strand.
GGCTGTTACAACCAAAAAGGCACACCTATTGTCCCACCCTTTCAGCCTCCCCTATCCCCACAACCCATTACCTCCACCGCTGGCCGCGAAAGCTTGAGCTATGTCTGAGAAGCGCATTGGGCTCTTCAGCCAACTCATACCTCCCAAACCGACCTGGACTGCAGCGGATGTTCCTGATCAGACGGGGAAGACGGTCATCATCACGGGGGGTAATAGTGGCATTGGTAAAGAGACAGCGCGAGTGGGCCTTCCTTTTCTCGCCCCGTCGCTTCCTTTCACTGATTAGGAGCGTTCATAGGTGTTGCTATCAAAGGGTGCCAAAGTGTATATCGCCACACGCTCTGAGGAGAAGTCACAACGAGCGATCGAAGACCTCAAGAATGACACGGGAAAAGAGTCTATATACTTCCTTAAGCTCGACCTATCGGACCTCGCCACCATCAAGGTTGCTGCAGAAGAATTCATTGGCAAGGAATCCGAGCTTCATACACTGTATAACAATGGGTATGCCTTGTGTGCTTTCTCGCCACGTGACACGCGCTTAACTCGATTTAAGTGGTGTCATGAACACGCCGATTGATCAGGTGACGAGACAAGGCTACGATATGCAATTTGGAACCAACGTTTTAGGTATGGAATGAGCCAACTTCACAAACCAACATCACGTAATGTACCTGCAGGCCACTTCTATCTCACCAAGCTGCTCCTTCCCGTTCTCACGGCGACTGTGCCAAAATGTTCTCCTGGAACTGTGCGAGTCGTCAATGTGAGCTCTATCGGCCACTATGTGGGAGCGCCAGAGGTTATCCAATGGCCTACGCTCGCCTCCGGAAATGATTCGCTTGAGCCACGCACCAAGCTTGGGACCAAGCTGTACGGCCAGAGTAAGATGGTAAGGATAATGCATTCCCTTCTGACACCGCCCCTTTCTGATCCGCCTGGCCATAGGGCAATATCCTGTTTTCGAATGAACTTGCTCGACGATATGGCAGCGAAGGCATCGTGTCTATTGCCTTACACCCAGGAAGCATCAATACGGATCTTGCGCGTTACAGAGGGTCACTGGTGCAGCGTATTGGACGGCTAGTAACATATTCCGTCTCGTATGGTGCAATCACTTCTTTATACGCCGGCACTGCCCCTGATGCGGGCGAGCTTAATGGCAAGGTTGGTAATATTCATGCTTTAAATTTGCCTATGGCGTGCTGACTTACGAGCAAAAAAATGACACCAGTATCTGACAGCCTGGGCACGGCGCACGCTTCCGAATAAGAAGGCGCTCAATCCCGAACTGGAGAAGAAGCTGTGGGAATGGTGTGAGGAGCAGGTCAAAGATATTTAGGCTACCATCTGACTTGAATATATCGTTTTCTGAACACTTGTTATCTCTCCACCTCGCCTTTATCTCCTACTATGTTTCTCTTTACTTGTTTTCTACGGTACACATGTACTGCCTCCCCGAGCAAAATCCACGATTTTGTTACGTGGTTGTTCATAAGTGCTCATGCTGTCAGCAACGAGACAAAGTTCGTTCCCAGCTGGGGGAGGATCCCCGTACACGCACATCCCACGCTTTGTGAGGGGAGACCCTCCAAGGTCCAAGTATAGTATAGTATGTTGATTTTTACAGGGCACAGATAGGAGACTACTGTCAGTTCCAAAAACCGATGTGTTGCGGAAATGATGATTAACTGGTTTTAGAATACTACTTAGTGTGAATGCCATGCGCTTTACGCCGGTAGCAGGTTGTACAGTACAGTACAAGACACGGGACTGAGCCGTCATCTGGCAGCTAAGCGGCCACCCGGACCGTAGTAGTAAGGCACACCCATTGTCTCACCCTTCCGTCGCTTTTCCCCCGAACTCTGGGCCATGTCTGAGAAGCGTATTGGGGCCTTCAGCCAAATCTTCCCTCCCAAGCCAACCTGGACTGCGGAGGATGTCCCCGATCAGGCGGGGAAGACTGTCATCGTCACCGGCGGTAATGGCGGCATAGGGAGGGAGACAGTGCGAGTGAGCCCTTCCTTTGCCTACCCCGTCACGACCTCCCACTAATTACGAGCGTTCACAGGTGTTGCTATCAAAGGGTGCTAAAGTATATATTGCCACGCGCTCCGGGGAGAAGTCACAGAAAGCGATCGATGACCTCAAGGAGGAGACAGGAAAGGAGTCTATATTCTTCCTCAAGATCGACCTATCGGACCTCGTCTCCGTCAAGGCTGCTGCAGAAGAATTCATTGGCAAGGAGTCAGAGCTTCACACGTTGTATAATAATGGGTATGCCTTGCATGCTCTTTCGCCATGAAGCACGCGCCTAATCCTATGCAGTGGAGTGTACTCGCCAATTGATCGGTTGACAAAACAGGGTTTCGACATGCAATTTGGGACCAACGTTCTAGGTACGAAACGAGCTAACTTTGCAGAGTAACATCATGTCATGCACCTGCAGGTCACTTCTATTTCACCAAGTTACTCCTTCCCGTTCTCATTGCGACTGCGCAAAAGTGTTCCCCTGGAACTGTGCGAGTCGTCAATGTGAGCTCTATCGGCCACTACACGGGAGCGCCAGACGTTATCCGATGGTCTACGCTCGCGCCCGGAGATGATCCCTCCGAGCAAAAGAAGCTTGGTCAGAATAGGTTATATGGCCAGAGTAAGATGGTAAAGATTATGTGTTTCTTCTCTGGTACCACCTCTTTTCTAATCCGCTCTGCGACAGGGAAATATCCTATTTTCGAATGAACTTGCTCGACGGTACGGCGGCGAAGGGATCGTGTCTATTGCCCTACATCCAGGAACTATCGAAACGGATCTCGCGCGTTCCGCCGGTTCACTGATAAAGCTTCTCGGACGGCTGGTGCTATACCCAGTCTCGTATGGTGCAATCACTTCTTTGTACGCTGGTACTGCCCCTGCTGCAGGCGAACTTAATGGCAAGGTTGGTGGTATTTGTGTCTACCTACGGGGTGCCGACTTGAAAATTGTTTCTAGTATCTGACAGCCTGGGCACGGCGCACGCTTCCGCATAAGCAGGCTCTTGACCCCGAGCTGGAGAAGAAGCTGTGGGAGTGGTGTGAAGAGCAGGTCAAAGATATTTAGGCTGTCGTCTGAGTTTGATACGCCGTTTGCTTGACACCTGCATTTCTTATCTCCGTACTCTTTTCCTTGTCTCAAGATATGCGTAGAGATATCCCAACACGCATCACATGATTGCTTAGCCCCGCCACCCTTGCCGCCTGGATGATTCGATACTGGCCACTCGTGACTGTAACCCTCATCTAAGTGTGAATTCAAAGCATCTTTGTCCCGTCTTAGTGCATGGGCTGCCTGCGGTCAGTGCGGTCATGGTGGTCTCTGCTGGTGATACACTGATACTATGTAGGACATTCTGAACGAAAGATAGAGTAATCATATCCCCGCCCCAATCCACCTATTCTCGTTGCGCACCGTGCTCTAGCAGCAGTTGTGCAGTTTCGTGATGTCCATTTTCTGTAGCCCAATAGATTGGCGTGTGACCCCCGTTGTCTCGTATGTGCACATCCGCGCCATGGTCAAGTAGTAGTTGCACGACCTCGAGATGTCCCCACGCCGACGCTAAAAGCAACGGTGTATTTTGGCCCTCGCTTTGTGCGTTCAGGTCAGCTCCGTACTCCAGGACAAGCTGCGTGACCTTGATTTGTCCGAAGCTCACTGCGTAGTGTAATGTTGTCCAGCCCATATCACCTTTGGCATTCACATCGGCGTTGTGCTGGAGGAGCAGACGTACAACTTCCACTTGCCCATCTCTCGATGCTAGATGCGACACAGCATTTTGGTCGTTATTCCGCGCGTCGATGTCGGCCCCATGTTCTAGCAATAACCGCATACACTCCAGTTGTCTACCATAACCTGCCCCATGCAACGGACTCCCGCGGTCACCACACCTGGCGTTAACATCTTCTGCGTGCGTAATGATTAGGTGCTTTGCCAGCCCAGTGAAGCCGCATAACGCTGCATAATACAGGGGAGTTGCTTCAGGCGACGACGGGTGTTCCGCGAGGTCGTCCACGGATTGTTCGTACCCATCGTTGATGTCGTATATCCAAGTCCATGCTGCAAGATGTGACTTCTTTGGATCGAAAAGACGTTCCATCGCATCTCCAACTTCCGATGCAATACTCCCGAACTTCGCATGATCAACCCAGTGCTGAGCAGCGTAAAAGGCAAGAGGAAACGTCTCGAGCTGCTTTTTGTCTGTTCTGTCATCCAACTGCAGCAACACAGTCAGGCAAGCTTGCGCGATAATAGCGTGTGCCGGTTCCAGCGGAATATGGTATTGACAGATGTTTCCAACATTCGAGGCCGCGAGGCGATCAGAAATCAAGAACTCCTTCACCGAAAAGTGGGAGAACTGAACAATTTTGGAATCCTCGACGTCGACGATGGCGATTAAACTCGAGCACGCAGTGAGAACAGCCTCTTCGGGGTCTTCCGGACGCCAACCCTCCACGAGGTTAGGCCCCAACTTGGTGTCAAACTGGATTGCGAATATCTCCGTGAGTTCTTCAACACGAAGAGGGCGAATAGCTGCAATCAGACACTGAAATAGTCGATGCGCGTGCCGTCTTTGTTCGTTAGGGATGTATTGCAGTGTCTTCTCGTACGTTTCGTCGAGAGTGATCGGGAGTTCATTTAGGGCCTTACGAATACTTGCAGGAATACATCGACGGAGAGTGTCCAGTTGGCAAAACACCCATCTAAACCTGTGGGAGACGATCAGCAACAATCAAGAGGCACACCGTGATGGAGGTGACTCACATGCCATCAGCTCGTTCTGAGAGCGTACTGATCACAAGTTCCTTGTCCTCTGCTCTCCATCGCCGCATTGCCTTGTCGTTGTAAACGAAAGAGCGGACATAGCTTGCGATATCCTCTCTTTGCCCTCCTTCTTCATGAAGGGACACACGTAGAGAGCCAGTTGCCAGAGGGTTAAGAACAGACTGTATGTCGTGTTCAGGACGGCTCGTAAGGCACATATATAGATTGGAATGTTTTGAATCAACAAGGTCCTCTAAGAAATGCAGGACCTTTTCGCGAGGAGATGGCGTTCCCGTGTTATTTGGACATTCATCTACCGCGTCCACGATAATATAAATTGGCACTTGTCCAGGGAGTTCGAACATGTCTCTCAGACATCGTGCTAGCGCGGCTTCACTAGGCTGTTCTGAGCCATCACGACAATTGGTGTATAGTTGAGAAAGAACACCCCAGCAACGGTCAGAGTCCTCACAGAGCTGGGAGAGAAGTGAGGATAGAAGGCCTCGGAGGTCCCGCTTTGAGACATCCTTAAAGTCAAAGTAGTAGTACCCCAACAACGCTGATCTGGCCTTTTGCATCCGTTTAATGTCCTCTATGATCGCAGAGCTTATAAACAATATGAATTTATTATCGTTGGGCCAGTGGGCAACCGCCTACCAAAGAATGCTCTTTCCAGAGCCCGCTGACAAGTCGAGGGACTGGTTAATAGTTATGGCGGAACTAGGCAAGACGCGCGTACGATTGCCACGGATCCACAACAGGGAACCATTCATCTTCCATTCTTCGAATCTTCTGCCTTGGATAAACCATGTTGCGGACCCGTCGTGATGAATATCGCATGCGATATTATGATTTATGGAAGGATTTGAAGGAGCGAGCCATGTTCGAAGTTTCTCGCGTGACTGGTTCTCTGTGAGCACGTCTCAGCATTGAGAATCGATGGTGGCGGCGTCAGGGAGTAACATACGTCTTAGTTCGTTCGTTGCTGTTGACACAACGGGAAGATTGGTCGACACGTGCATGAAGGTAAAAGAATATTGCGTACCGTCTACTATGATCTTCACGTTCTGATCAACGCTGCGTGTGACTTGTTCAATGACCTTCACATTGCCATCCACCTTGTGTGTGACCTCCAAGTTTCTCGTTACCGCCATTCCGCACTCTTCTCTCGTAAGCATGTCCAACCGCTGTAGCCCATTCGGGATCTCCGTGTTGCCGAGTCCCACAAGGCTCTTCATGTATTTCTCTACCCAGTAGTTAGCCAGAAATCATACGTCGAATGAATCGGCTCACTGATCCGACTCTGGGCCATCTCCTTGGTGGAAAGCGCAAGAATCGAGAGCACTTGTGCCATAATCTTCCCGAGTAATTCCTTCATTTCGGTCGTGAGTTGAATCCCAGTATATATCTTCAGACGTTGGAGGAAAAACTGAATACGCTCGAAAAGGTTCACGAGCGTATCATGGTTTGCGACAACATCCTTTGCCGCCTGAGTTGAATGTGAAGCGGAGGTACGCCACAAATTTTGGAAGTGACTTACGCTGAGGAGAACACCGAAACCAGTAAATATTGCTTTTGCAGGAGGGAATGGCTGAGAAAAACATGTTGGGGGCACAATGATGCGGAAGGGAGGGACGGTTTGAAGCTCACCAGTCCAATACCTTCCCCAAGTGTTGCTGAAAATGTGAAGAGGATATGGACTGTGGGACTCAACCACTTCATCAATCTCTCGTCGCCGTTGCGGAATTGATCAAAAGCCTGCGCTTGATTCTGAAATATGCCTAATACAGCGCCAGGAGAGTCGCATCTATCAAACTGAGCAGCGAATGGATGAGTTTGTAGATCCTTCTTTGTTAGCCTTTTGTACTCCTTCGCTGCAGCTTCGAATATTGAGGTAAAGTTGGAGATCGAAGGATCGGTAACCAGCGTGATTGTGGTAGCCATCTGGATAACAATTGGGAGCAGCTGAATCGCGGTGAGGAACAAGTTGGTGGATGGAGAAGGGTAATAGATTGAGGGTAAGTGTCGAACGCCGAACCAACCAACACACACAGCCTCAAGGAATAGCACAGACGTGAAAGTTATACTTGATATAGAACAGAGAACAGGGAAGCATCGCATAGAGCTAGGCGCCCGTACGAGACAGCACTGCCATCGAGCTTAGACTCCACAGCTGTCCACGCAAATACTACCAGGATTGATTAATGTCTCATGACCAATGTACGTTCCGAAGGATATCTGTTTTCTTATGCCATTAATCACCTGTCAACCCCAGCGAAGTCTCATTATGCCGCGGCATCTCGTGTTCCGCTCATTCAGTCGCCTAGCCTACGTGTACCTAGACCTGTAAGTAAAAGACGAAAACAACACTGTTCATGAATGAACAAACAAGGTACTATTTTCCCCACTTTCAGGTAGAACTTCCACCAGACATCCACCCTCTCCCAGAGAGTGTAAACGCATACGTGAGTCGATCTGATTTAACCCCACATGCACCCCTCGACAGCGTCGACGCGTCCGCACACATATCATCCCCTCGAGTGGTCCCTTGTCTAACTGATTACACCACATGCACGATGCGACACGAAACGTACCCAGTTTGTCTACCCCTTCATCCTCGAGTCCCACGTCCTCGCCGTCGAGTCCAACCGCCGCGCAACGATCGGGGCCCACGCAGCGCGGCGCGAAGCCTACCTCCGTGCTCACGAGGACGAGAAGCAGCGCCGGAAGCGCGAAGCGCTCCGCCGGATCGCGCCTGGATTCGAGCCACGCAGTGCGCCCCTCGTTCCCGTGAAGGCGGGCCCGGCGCTCCATCAACAGCAGGGGGAGGGAAACGACATTGCTGATGGTGGTGCTGGTGGAGAGGCTCAACCCCCAAGAGACGTCATGGATGACCTTGTGGACAAGCTCGCTGCGCTGGAATCGACCGCGGACTCTCGCTGATCGGTGACACTGCCCGGTCGCGCCAGCATATTACTGCCACACATATTTTCGAGACTGAGGTTTAGTAGTGGTTTACCCGGCCCCCTCGAGGAAATGGAAGAGGGTCCACGTGGTTGCTGGTATGTTTTGTTGGCCCTTTGAGGATGAGCAAGATCTTCCGAATGCTTGCGTACACGGAGCCTCGGTGCTTAAGATCCCGTAGTCTCGTATGCGAAGGGTTTATCAATTTACGTAGTAGTAGAACTGTTTTAGGGGCTGTACTGCAGGAATACAGGCATGCTATGTCCACACACACATGAGGAGGTGATCTACTGCAGACCCAGAATTGACCCCTGCCCAGCAGGTGCCCTACATAGTAACTCCAGCTCCAGCTAGGGCTGTACACGACACACGACGTTCGAGTTGTTGACTGTGCAACTAGCCACTCTGGCTGTAAGTTATTCGGCTTGTTCTTCGAGAGGCCAGCTCAATGTCGACGGTTGCAGGGAAGTGCGTCATGGTGCTTGTATTAGATGCGCCGCTGAACCCGTGCCAGTACTAGTTCGGGGTGACTCGGAGGGGGAGAGATCAAATGATCTGCACCGTCACATGGCGCGATGCGTCGTCAGATGCTTTTATATGAAACAAGTAGGAACATCTCGTGATGGAACACATAGCACGCTCGTAGATGAAATGGCCATCCAGTGCTGTCCTCAGCTCTTTGTATCGCAGGCGATTCGCAGCTGAGGTCTTATCATATACAAGATTTAATAGCTTGATCGACATTGACTCTACATCGTACATAAAGTACCCTAGTATTGCCAGTGTAGTATCTCAGGGAAAGAAGTCCGATCATGGATCTTTCCCTATGAGATTGTACTGTAAGTTTATCCCTTTCAAGTCGTCACTCGGTCTCAGGCTCTTGGCAGGGACCTGAGAACAATTTGGATAGAGCGGCGCGCATAAATAGATGTGCATGATAGAACCGCGCCCACTGCCAGAACGCCCAGCCGCTGAACGCTCGGGCCGCAGAGCTCGTCGATGCCCCTCCGGCTTGGATGGGACCTGACAGTATGTAAATCGCGGACTCGTCGCGGGCCACTTTACCCGGTTCATTCTCATGCATTTCAACATCTGCCTTCTTTTCAAGTTCATGAACACCCAGAGCACGCATACAACGGCACCTCTGCCCCACGCCATCGATTACCCTTTGGACACGACCAACGGAGGTAAGGACAACAGTGGAGCCACGGTGTAGCACTGGAATGTCTTGAATCCTTTAGTGTCCCCTCTCAGTATGTCTGCCAGGGTATGCCATTGACACACTTCCCAATTATCATATACGGTGTCCACACCGGGTGTACCCCGTCTTCGCTGAAGAGATTCCGAGCACAACGACAGGATGACATGTCACGTTTGTGTCCCCTCGATCACCCTATTTCTCTCTGAACGTGCAGACAGTGTCTCGAACATTTCACAGAGGCGAGGGTTGCATGAGCACTTAGAATGCATCAAGGAACAGGCACAGCACCACGAGGACAACAGCATGCTGGGTACGCCGCGGACATGCAATCACAATGAGGCTTGGCCCTCAACCCTGCATCGTTGGCTTGCGGTGGCCGAAGAATATGTCCTATGGTGCAGAGCGCATCACCTGTCCCACTTGCAGGGCACCAGCAATGGTGTCCTGAACAAATTTAGGTCAAAAGACAAGGACCTTGCAGCTGTGCGGGCGCTGTCTGCATTTTCAGTACTCATTACGGGCTCAGGGGGTTCTTGGGTTATCCCCAATAGCCTGGGCCAGGAACGCTACTCCCTCGCCGCAAGAGATGTCTGCTGTCCGGCAGTGGGGCTCCTGTGTCCGAGTCAAGGGTTATCTTTGAACACCCATTAGGATCCACACATACTAACACCGACCCACACATCAACCGCAACCCACCTTTCGACCTGCATAATATCCCTTTAGTATTCCTACTTATATCTACAATGTCTGTCTAGCCGTTGTTTGTCAACTCAGCAAGACAAGTCGACAGGCTGCCGTGCTGAGTTTGTGTTCGAGCCTTTTTTGGACTGTGACAGGGTACAGGACATGATAAAGGACGTAACTCTCCGTACTGTTCGAAATGAATCGCATTCGAGGCCGTATGCAGAGTGAAAGGGTGAGTGAATTTCTGCATTTGTAAGGCGCAGCATGTACTGTACTGTACGTACAACATATGCAAGGTGAAGGTCTATGTGACGCGCGGAAGGGCACTTCTTCTGAAGCGGACTTTCAAATGCCCAACCTTGGTGAATTCACAATACTGTTTAGGCAAGCGCGAACTTTCGTCCTGGTATTCGTCGTGGGGAGATCTACAGTAGTGATTAAATTACTGTAACCCGAGAGATGGCGACAAATGAGTCAATACGACGGCCATCATTCACCTGACATACTAGAGCCGACAGGTGAGTGAGGCGTGCTCACTTCCAGCTCCGCTTTTCCTAGGATCCTTACTACGTCTGTCCATAAGGTGAAGTATTCTAATCCAGGCAATCGATGCATGTACATGTTAGAATTTGCAATGGCAAGGCTATGAATTAGATCGCGGCGTGTCGCGTTTTACAATCGTCGTGTCGGCGAATCGACAAATGCCCCTTCCCCACTTATTCACCTGATGTTCTCTCGGGGTTATAACTTTGTAGGACCAAACATCTCCTAGCCTCAGTGAGACAAAAGGGCGTAATGAATCATCCAATCTCGACCCCGCTTTCCCCTCTGATTCCTGGCTCCACCTCTATCAACTGCTACAGAAGTCTGAATCATGTCTGAGAAAAGAATTGGGATTATCAAGCAACTCGTTCCCCCGGAGCCTGTCTGGAACACGTCGGATGTTCCAGATCAGACTGGGAAGATTGTCATAGTCACTGGCGGTAATGAAGGCATCGGGAGGGAGACAGCGAGAGTGAACCTTTCCTTCGCCCATCCCACTGTGCCGTTTTCATTGATTAAGAACAATCATAGGTGCTACTATCAAAGGGTGCAAAAGTGTATATTGCCGCTCGCACAGAGGAGAATTCGCAAGGCACGATCGACGAGCTCAAGAGAGAGACAGGAAAGGACTCCGTTTACTTTCTCAACCTCGATCTATCGGATCTCGCCTCCATCAAGACTGCTGCTGACGAATTCAGACGCAAGGAGACCGAGCTTCATACGCTCTACAACAACGGGTAGGTATCGTATGCTTTTGAACTACCAAACACGCATCTAACATGACACAGAGGCGTGGAGTATGTACCGGTCGAGAAAGTCACAGCTCAAGGCTGGGACATGCAATTTGGAACGAACGTTTTAGGTATGAAACATGTTGATTTACAAACAACGTCAAGTTCTCAGACATGTACCTGCAGGCCACTTCTATCTCACCAAGTTACTTCTTCCAGTTCTTACCGAGACCGCAAAGAAGGCTTCTGCTCAAACTGTGCGAGTCATCAATGTGAGCTCTATCGGCCACTATGGGGCGACGGAGGGTATCCGATGGTCCACGCTCGCCCCAGGAAATGAGTCACTTGAGGCGCGCAAAAAGTTTGGCTCGGCCAGGTTGTTCTTCCAGAGCAAGTTGGTAAGACCCACGTCTCCTCTCTGATGCCACGCATTTCTAATATATTATAGGGAAATATCCTCCTTTCTAACGAGCTTGCTCGGCGCTACGGTGGAGAAGGCATCGTGTCCATCTCCCTCAACCCAGGACTAGATCTCTCCCGTCAAGCAGGTTCACTAGTACATCGTGTCGTTCAGCTGGTGAAATACGGTATCTATTACGTCGTCTCCTGTGGAGACCTTGGTTTTCTCTCGGAAGGGGGTCGTTCCTCGCACCCTCTCACAGGAGATGGCCCTTCGTTGGGCCGTGTCGGAGAAGCTGCCACTTCCAAGATTAATGCCTCCTCTCACGGTGCAATCACCTCATTGTTCGCCGGCACTGCCAACCATGCAAGCGACCTTAATGGCAAGGTAGGTATTCGTCAAGACTGCCCATAGCTCGCTGACTTAGTTGTAAAAAAACAACAGTACCTCACTGCCTGGGCACGCGTCACGCTTCCAGGTAAGAAGGCGATTGATCCCGAGCTCGAGAAGAAGCTGTGGGAATGGTGTGAGGAGAAGGTCAAGGATACTTAGGCCCCCATCTGACTCATCTGCTGAGCTTTTGTTATCTGTACATCTTGCCCTTGTCTGTTGTTCTGTTTCCTCGTCTGCAAGATACACGATATACCATTAGGTTCCCTACGATTTG